>JAQNCA010000005.1:12521799-12535400 GCA_029783725.1 Acanthurus tractus
ACTCCTAAAAACAATCCACACCATAACCATCAGGATTCATTCAATAACAAACAACAGTATGCAAAAAGAAAAGGTCCTGAGCTCAACCACTGTCTAAAAATCTTGTTTCCCATTGGAACCATGTGCCTCTGCATAGAGTAGCCCCTTTCAGAAGTACGAAATCATCATCATCAACACAATTCAACACAATTCAGTATGCTGTCTGTCAGGTCAGTGGTTCCAATAACTTTCCCTCCTCAGCCGCAATAATGTGACTCTAATACCAGCATCTGTTGGTGGCCAACTGGCTGGGGACCATGGGAACCAGACCATGTAGGCTCTAGGAGACAAACTCTTCGAGCACTTTCAATAAAAAGACTGCTCTGTACTGCAAACATTTCCTATAACCCTGCAGTTTGGAGACAATTGGGGTATCTCTTGTCTTGGCATACAGGCATGCAAATCCACTGCAATTGATCCATAATCAGCATAAAATTGCCTGAAACTACGTGTGAGAGTTAATACGGACTGAATCTAGGTGAACTGGCACTCAACATGATTGTCAGCAGCAAAGCCTGTTCCACCTGTTGAGTATAAAATGGAAAATCAACACTGTGTGCGCAAATGAATTTCTCTTGGAGCTTAATTGAGAGGAGTAACTGAACACAGGAAATAACAAATGTTGTGGCAGGTTCTGCCAAGGTAGAATGCCAGCAGGCTATGAGGTTAAGAAATCATCCTACCATTAGTTCAAAGAACACCTTGAATCGATTACTTCAAGAGCCAGTGATCAAGGTTGAATCCTGACATTTACAAGCAACTTTTCAGAAGGCTAAAACAAAGCTCTGATTTTTGAAGCACCTGGGTGAGCTGCAAGGGATTCCTCTATTGAATATATGCTGAAAACAGCCGGGGTCATATACAGCCAGTGGTCAAACTTCAATGACTCAATCCATGTGGGCGTACAAGATTACAGTCTCAAGCCTCCTACTATATCTGGGTTGGGTTCTGGTTTGAAAACCACTGCATCCAATCACAAAATACAGACTAACATTAGCATCAAACAAGACCACACAGTTATAAGAAAAGTAATGAACTTTTTTGAGAAACATCTGAACTCTGTTGAGCAGGACATTACTTAACAAAAAGTGATGGCTGTCTTCTTAAGTTGTTAGGGTTCTGTCCATCTTTATAAAGGTAAATACCTGCAGATAACACATCCATTGATGACTTTAAAGTTAATTTTTAATTTACAATTTGTTAGTGTGTAAAATAGTCTGAACAAACTTCCCAGAGTCAAACCCTTTTTGTATTGACAGTCTAAACCAACGAGATATTAAGGTAGTGACTTGTAGTCGCTATCTTAAATGATTACTCACATATGAAAATACAATGGAAACCAAATATCGTTGGGTTTGGGACTATAAATCAGACAAAACAAACAATGTAAGGACGTCCCATTTAGTTCTGATATCTTCAACTATTTACTGTTATTGTACGTTTGATGGAATTATTAATAAAGTGATCAGAGGTAAAGATTGTAAAATGCATCTCTGTATTCTCACACTACTGGATCTATCCCTAATCTAAAATCATTATTTTATTGCCAGTATAATACAGTGAATCGATAAATTACCGTCTAGCTGTCGTAAAGTTAGCTCTAAGCTCTTCAATAATTATTTATTACGCCAAAAACCTTCAAAGTCTTGGACTGAAGACAAAATCAATGCAAAGTAAACTTTAAATGACAGCAGAAAACTTTTATATATATATAACTTGAGGATAATCGGTGACAATAGGACCCTCAGTTCCGTTAGCTTCGGTTCACACACTGTCCCAAACGGAAACGTTAACCATTCACGTTACCTGTAACGTCAGTGTGATTTAAGGCAGCTAACCTAGCTTAAAGTTTGGCTTAACTAGCTTAAGTAACGGACATATAAAACGTACCGACACAGAAACTCGACCATAAAAGTTACACAACTGCGAATAAGTCTAAAATAAAACATGCTGCTGTCATTCCCGTTGGTTTTGACGGCTGCTTCAATGGGCATGTCCCGACATTCCTCCCAACAAACTGCCGCAACAAAAAACTTCTTAGACTGGAGCAACTTTGACGTTACTTTTTTCTGAACCTGCAAACCGAAAGCTTCGGGCTAACTAACTACGTGGACACACACACAAAAAAAAACTTGTGAATACTTTTTAACGTCCTACCTGGTAAATGTCATGGATGTGAGAGTACAAACAAAAAGTTTTCCCAGTCTTCCAGCGTATCTCCTCACGAACTCAACCAGCCCTCACTTGATCCACCAAGGTAGGCGAAGGGACGCCGGGCTCCTCCTCCTCCACCCCGCATGAGGTCATCCATGAGGGAGGCACAGCAACTGAGGGCAGGGAACCAAGACGACTACCCCCTCCTTCCTCCTCCTCTTTTCCTCCTCTTCCTCAGCACCCTGTGCATGCCTCATGGACGTGACAGGATGCTGGAGATACAAGATGCATGTATCAGGACAACTATAAGCCGCGTGCTTGTAATTAAGAAAGGGGGGTCAGGGGTCTCAGTTTTCAAAATAGTGAGGCCTACAAAATCCCCCTCTTAAGTAAAATTGCTTAATCATTTGGACTTCAAGTGTTTTAGTTACTCAAGTAGCTTTTCAGTTGTGACATCTGTACGTTTTATTTAAATGCAACAGCTCTTCTAATGATTTTCTGCCGGTGAAACTCAACACAACTAGTCTGACTGAAAAATTACCTCATTTGCCATGAAACTTCCTAAGATATTGCCTGGTCATAAAAAAGTGTGTTGTTCTGATAAGGGTTTAAAAAAAAAGGTCATGAGGTGTCATTAAAAGAAAGTTAGAAGATAGTACCTGGACCTTGTGCTTTTTATCGCCCCACAGGGCAAGTATTATTGTTTTATTTCCAAAATTATGGTTAAAATGCTGTTTCAGAGCACCCACACTGACAGGAATCACAATCCTGGTTAAAAATTATTCATATTTATAGCCTACTTATATAGATATTTATTCATTAATGAGTTTATTCATTTTGTGGGCCCAAAAGAAGTCTAAAAAAAGAGTCTAAGTAACTTGAGCATGGCCTAAAAAAGTTTAAGTGTCCCAGCTTTAAAATTTAGCACTCAAAGTACATCAACACAGACATTATTCTCACAGTTGAGTTCCTTTGTCCATTTTGTTAAACTTTATATTCAAGCATCAATATGCCTTATGTCTGTGATAGAAATAAATGTAGTTGATCAAACAATAGAAACTAATAAACAATTTTGTTTATATGTGTGATTAATTAAGTCACTTGTCAGAAGGAAATGCTTAATATTTTTTTATTCCAGCTTGTAAAATGTCATGACTTACAGTTTTCAAGGAGTTTTTACCCTCCTCTTTGATTTAATAGACTTAAAACTAATCGCACCAAACAGCAGATAGAATAATTAATAACTTTAGCTGTGGGTCAAATAATATACCCTGTATTATAAAACAGCTTTTACTCCATATATTACTCTTTAGGCTGTAATTACTTGTTACTCTGCAGATTAAGATTTAAAGCACATGATATAAAGAAGCTAATAAAACATGATGCATTGCTACATGAAATTACCCAAGGTCATATAAAATAATATTCCACCACCTGTACTGGTTTCAACAATAAAATCCTTCTGACAAAGATTTATCACACTGAGATTTTTTATCAAGCACTTTTACTGTTAATACATTTTGCTGCCAATATGTTTTCCTGAACACAATTTGTAATACGAGTGTTTTTCTGCTGTGATTTAAAAAAAAAAGCAAAGTAAGGAATCTCAGTGCTTCCTCTGTAATACAAATTTAACTTAATTTAAATTAGGTTACGTGTAAGTAGTCAGCTCATGTCCAACATTAAAATGACCTGTTTTTTCCATTATAAGCAACCTTAGCGGCCAAACTGTAGCTTCCTCCTTGCTGATGTTTATTACATGAGGATGGGCTGAAGCATGAGTCAAAGCTTTTATGTTAATTAATCCTAATTGATCTTGGTTTGTACTAGTGGCTGTTAAAAGCAGGATGCCATTCAGTGTTTTATTGCTGAATGAGAGTCTACTGAAAGTGTCTTGACCTTAGCATTTATTAATACATGTCAGCCTATAGGCCTTGCTTAATTTACATGTAATTTTGATAGAGAGGCTAAAATCTTCTTATTGGCAGGTAAATCAAAGGTATCTAATAAATTTATAATCAGGTAAAAGCTTCAAAGTGCAAATAAAAGGCTTAGGCTGCTGCATTATTGTAATAAAATATTGTCGCAAGGCTTTCCAGACTGTGTTTGGCTAGTAAAGCTCTCAGTACACTGTAGTCTATGGTGACCTCATGAGGTAACATTATTTCATGCAGCTTGTTTCATCTTCAAATTTTAAGATGTTTAACAGAGTTTTAAAATCTCTAAAATCACTATTTTATTGTTATTCTGATAATCTGTTATTCTATCATCTTAATTACTGCACAGTGAACTGCTTTGAAATGCATGCATATTGAGGCTGCGAAACCACATCCTCCAAGACATCCCACGTCTCTGTGTGTTGTGGTGTCATACAGGCAGTGTGTGCAGTGTTTTCTCAGCAGCGTGGTGGGCGTTGCAGGGTCAGCGAGGCATCTCGGATGGCAGCGAAATGCACCATGTCTGCAAGTCAGAGAGGACCACCAACTGCTCGACTCCTCAAACAGAGCTGGAAAGGACTCCAAACTACACACACAGATGGTATCAAAGGCAGGTGTGAACAGCATGAGCATCAGTATACGAGGTCAGCACTTTGTGTTGACAAGGCTATCATCAAGTTGGGCTACTTTCTTGGCATGTGAACAAGCAGATATTGTTTGTGGATTTTTCTGATGCAAATAAAAGAGCTCATGTATGAACACATGGACTTTTCATGACAAACAAAACAGGGATCAAACACATTTTGGTGTTAGAGAATAGAGTTGCTGATGTTCTTTTACACCAGCCAATACTTTACTGAAACTGATAAATAACCCGCAAAGACACATTCTGCTGTGTCAGGGTGTGCATAAGTATTGCATTGCTCAAAGACATCGTTCATGCATCGCTTGGCAGCTTATATCCCTCGTAAATTAAACAGTGGTATAGCATATGCACTTTATTTCTAAGAGTGAGGCATGAACAAGCTTACATCTCAAAAGAAATAATATGTGGATTTAATAAGATGTTGTCTTTTAATTGCTATAAAGAAAAACAGGCAGCAAAACCTACAACAAAGTTGGCACGATTTTACTTAAAATTATGTGAAATTAAATCTGCCCAGAGGGAAATATAGACTCAGCTTATCCAGAGTGTAGGTGCAAAACATCTTGAAACTAGAAATTATGTTTGTTATGAATGCCAATTTCTCTCTGTTGTGAGTCAAATGAAGCAGAAAATTAAATTATTTTTGATTTATGTTGTCCTTTGCTGTACATCATGATCTGAAATGGAGGTTATTTGGCAGATGTTTGTCTTGTCACAGAAGAAAAAGCACAAGTGTAAATAATAGAAATGATGATGGCTGTATTCCATTTAGCTGCTCTGCTTTTAGTGTCTTGATATTGTGCATGCTGGCTCACTGTTGTGTCTTCCTGGGATACCTGCATAGAGAAGAACCAGCATATATGCTATTAATAACACCTGTGCTTTTTCCCACCATGACACATCAAGAATTCTGCAGAGGGGAAAAAGCCTGCATGAGCATAAATCACATCAGGGTTCATTCTTCAGGACAAACTTGACATGACAGAAACTTGTAATGCAAGCAGGCTGAGGAATGTAAAGCAGATCCCAGAGAAACTGTTAATAATCCAGTCGGCCATCCATCTCCCTTCTTCCACCTCTTTTACTGTGCACCTCAGGCCTGTGTTCCTATATGCAAGCCTGTTTTCATAAATTATCATAGAAAATAATTTAAAACCCTCAGAATCATGTGTCTGTCTGCACCACAGCTACAGTAAAACTGAGAGTACTTTTGTTCTCTACAGTTTGGCACTAGTGTTACACGCACAGAACATGATATTTTATAGATTTTGCTCTTTATTTAATTTCTGTATACGGCTTCCTTCTCCTACCCTGCACATGTACATAATCTTTAGGATATAACTTTAAGATCCAGAATGAAGGATTTAGTGGCATCTGGTGGTGAGGTTGCAGATCATGACCAACTTAATATCCCTGAGCTCACCCCCCCCCACTTTCAAGTGTGTAGGAGAGCCTGCAGTGGCCGAGAAGCCTGCACAAAATGTGAAAGGCTCTCAGTGTTTGGTTTGCCTGTTTGGAGTAACTGTAGAGATGTGGTTTATATTCCTATTCTGCCAGCTGATCCCACTAAATCTTGCAGACTTAAATCTTTAGTGTTTGCTCAGCTGTTGTTTTTTTTGTAGACACTACATTTTGTTAGAATAATTTTTTTCCATGCAAGTCAGTTAACTATGAGTCACTGTCTAAACACAACAGGATTATACAGTGAAACTTTCAATTCTGAAATGCTAACATTTTTTTTTTCTCTTTTGGCAACTTGGAGGGCCTAAATACTGGAGTCTCATTACACCAGTCACGAAAACACACAGGTGTTTGTTTAAAAAGAACATTACATGCTTTTAAAGTCATTAAGTTTGTACTTGCTATTGGGCATAAAGCTCAAGGAAAGAGTCTTCTAGCTGTTTGAGCCTTAAGTTTATAAACAGGTAAATGCTGCCATCTAATGGACAATGTGGCTTACAACAAAATAAACTATGTGAGGAATGAGAAGACCTGAAAGCAAGGGACACCATGCAATTTATTTTTTATTAAATCTAGTAAGTGCCAAGCAATACAAAGAGAAGAATTTACTGGAAAAAAATACAGGCTCAAAAATTCTCACTTTACAACCCCCAACTGTCACATTAAACATAGCCGAATGCCCTCTGTTTTTTATCAGCTCGTAAGTCAAACTACAGCATTTCTTATAACACTAGGAAAGGCACATTAAATGCTGGTTTATAGAATTCTCACATATAAGCACAGCCTGAAAAAGCTCATTTTCTCTTCTAAATACAGAGCTCGATAAAAGCTTTCTCTCCATCAACACTTCACAGACAGCCTGTCAGTCGCCTCATGTGTCTAACACTTCCTGTTCATCCCCCACAGTCGACTTCACAAGGTTCCCTCTGGGGCATTCTTCAGACACGTTCAAAACTTCCTTGGCTGCTGAATGAAAAAGGTCCGAGGTGAGTGGGGCTTCTCCACCGCGGGTCGCAGCTTGCTGTGCCTCACACTAACCGGTGTCTCAGGAAAGTCATGGCTCAGCTGCAAACAAGTCAGGCAGGAGTTTATTACCCACAAAACATGGGGCCTGAGAGGCACCATAACTAATCCAGCTTTCATAAAAGTGGCCCTTAAGAAGTGAATGTTTGTTTACCTTGTCGAGAGTTCCTGCCAGAAGAATACCAACTTGTTGCATCCTGTTGGAGGTGGCAAGGGACCTGCTGCAAGATCACAGGTTTCAAACACATGACCCTCACTTCAAATACAAAGCTAATCTTGGTGCTCTACATGGTACATCAACTTCTAAGTCCATATTTCACAGTCTTTTTAAAAAAATGTTGTAGATGCAAACTTTGGCTCACCTTAGTTTATCAGCCCTCTTGGTCTCCTTCTCTGGAGTCCCATGGGTGGCACTCTCTTCCAAGCTTTTCTTGGCCACTCGTTTACCTCCAGCCTTCACTGTTGACACAGAAAAGAAAAAGGTTTTCAGAAATATCAGTTGGCTGAAGAACTCATCCATGTTTTGAAGGGATCCTGGCCCTTTTCTGCAAACTGAGAAAACAAAATTCTCCATATGTAGTTTTTTTTTTCTTACCCAGGATCCACAGCAACTAAATTTGAAAGTGGAACAATTTGAAGATTTGGAGTAACTCCAGTAAGTGCTGATTTTAAAGTGTTAAATTGGTATTAAAATACTGCACAGATGGTTTGTGTGGTAGCAGGTCACTGCTCCTCAGTGACTAGAATTGAGTGAGTGGCCAACTAAGAAATTACAAAACTTCAGTCCCCCGAGAAAACTCTTTGGGCCTCTAAAAAAATTATCAAAATTGAACTAAATAAAATGAAATAAACAACATTTTGGCTCAGCAACCTGGAGGTCATATCCACAGTTAACTTAGTCAAAGTGAAATGTTGGGACATGCATCTGGACTTGGCTTCATTTAAATAGGGCAAATTTAGAAAATGTTTGGGATCAACTGATTCAAAATTTTTATGACATCACAACACTGAACTTGTTATTGAGAAATTTTTGTAGTAGCCCATAAGCTCAATGTAATGATAAAAATGAAAAAAATAAATAAAAAGGTTTCAAAAAACATGGATGCAAAATAAAAAATACATGCAAGGATCACATTTGAATTCACACAGGAAACGGTGTAAACAGCTGAGTGACGCTGCATCAGCAATGAGCATAAATATAAGCAGCATGACAAAGGAACAGAGTACTATACAGTGCTAGAGTGATGAACAAAACTGCACGGCGGGATTTAGCATGTATTAGGATTAAGCATGTTGGGAACATGGTGTTTTTTCAGCAGGGGCCCACCGGAAAGGACAGGAGCATGTGGGTGTAAATCACGGTGGCAAAAGTTCAGTTTGAATAAAAAAAGCAATTCTCGCAGAAATCAACAAATTAAGGACTTTCCCGCGATATGATAGCAAAGTAGCAACCTGTGCATCACAACTGGGTAATAAAAAAACAGATTGGAAAAGCTCAAAGCAGACGATAAACGTCCCGATGTGCACGGATGTCGAGTGTCTATCTGGGTCGAGTAGTGAAAAACAAAGCTTTGGCTTCGTGCAGATAAAAAAAAAAAAGAACATATGAAAAATAAAAAGTGCAAATGTGAACATCAGTTTACCTGCAGGAGGGTGGCCGGCTTTCAGCAGAGGAGCCTCCTTTGCTCCAGATTTAGAAAGTTGCTGCACCATTTTTTAAAAAACTTTCGGGGCAAAAGCACACAAAGTACCAAACTGTCCTGAACGCCCACTTTGTTGTTTTTATGCTCAAACCCAGCTGACGTCACGTGTTGCTACCGGAAGCCCGCAGAAAGAGAAACGCCCATTTTTAAATTTTACACTGAAATTGAACTTGAACTAATGAAGTGAAACTGAAAAAGCGACACGGTGTCTCATTTTGACCATGTACTTCAAATGAATTCAAAAAAATGAACAGTTCAAATCGGTCTTAATTAGATTTTGTCCTAACTTCAAAAGTAAAGTGAGGAAGCATCTTAAACCCGTAAACAATACGTAAGATTGTGTCAAGATTTAATACTATTTAGATGTTTATCAGGCGCTAATTTCCTGGTGCTGGATGTCTCTCAATTGAAGCAATGAAAAGCAAAATGTGTTATTAAATATCATGATGTAGCATGGGATTGTGGGATCTGTTTTTCTTATGGTTAAACGGGTTCCATTGCAGATACAACGCTGTTTGACTCAAGCAGAAATGTCCACGGACCATTTCAGACCATTTCCTCACTCTGCGCCTGGTGTGACTGCGGAAGTCAGCCACATGTAAATAAAACGCACCGCTACTTTGAATAATACTACGGATTTCTCTGAATCTGAGCATAGTTGGAAACATTTGTGAAACATGAGACAATTCGCTAAAATATATGACAGATAAATATTCTATTTTAGATACTTTAATGGGAAAATATTCTTCCATTATCTTATAAGTTAAATTGTTGTAAAAAAAATCAAGGTTTACAGCTGCTCTGTAACTTTTGATGGAGACACTGGAACTTAAATTCACATTTAAATACTTTTTTTTTTTTCATTTAGGCATCTTTAAAAAAATAACACTATCTCAATGGCGCTAAATAATGACGTACTCAGCCTCAAGGTTTAACTTAACATATTGACGCCTGCAGATGTATGAGTCTGTGTCCACAGAAATCCAAAGAATCACATTTGACTTACACCGGCTCCTACATTTATAAATATTTCTAATCATTTCAGTCTCCATGTTGTCCTGTATGATCTGTTGCTTTACTGCAGGTTAGAGAAGGCTCAGTTAAATATGTTTAACCCACAACTGTTCTAAGGTCAATGTCAAAACCAACGTAGGCTTAGCTGACCTGTACTGCACTGTTTTGACTCTCTACTGCGTCACCGGTGGATATTACTTGTGTTTTGTCCCAGTAGCACATGTATGAGACCACACAGTGTGTGCTTGTGCTGAGTAGACATAGTAACATAAATTTTCTAGCAAAAGTTTGAAAAAAAAAGAAGTTTTAAGACCATTACAGTTTCAGTTTGGTTAGTGTATTTTGCATACTGCTAAAATAATATTTTGAGTCCAATTATTGCAAAAACTTCAGCAGCAGCTTTTGGTTTCTGGGGCCCTGAAGCAAGTTTGTGCTGCAATGAATAAGGAGATTTTCACAACAAAGAGGCAAAAGTTGTCTATCGTTTGATTGTTGTTTGATTTTTTACCTACAGACTGTCTCATATTCCTATAGGTAGATGTGTAACTGTTAAAATGTGATAACAGGTGCTGTGTTACCCCTCTTGCTCTTCAGCATAGTCCGACACACTTTCTCTACAGTACCATCGGCTGGTTAATGTGAGGATTTGCTGCCAATGAATAAAGTACTATAAGGCTGAAGAGCTGCATATCTGTGGAAGTCATTGTTTTTTGCATTACATTGAGAACTAATGAATATGTGTTCTCGTATGTAAACCCAACCATAACTCTTCTTCTTCCTCTTGCAGAAAACTCCATTAGAAAGATCTGCTGTGTGCTTTGTTTCCATCTCTTTTCCATCTCTGAAGTTTAGCTAAAATCTTTTTACTTTTTAGGTGTCTAATTTATTTACATGTGCTTTTTACTATTTTCATCCAGGGCTGATTTGTTGTTTTGGCCTCAGCTGTTCCTGACGTTCTATTTTAGCTTCCATGTTTGGCAAAATCCTTATCTTGGAATCCCTCACTGTTAAACACATTCACACTGCTCTTTCATACTCTGCAACAGTGTTTGGAAAGTACCATTTTTTGAAATTAGATTCTTTTTTTGAAGCCCAAGGGCAAAATTGATTTCCGCAGGTGTAAGCACAGGGTTGGTTTCTGATCATTGTTGGTAGGGTTTCTGTGTTCTCCTTCAGGGCGCCTCAGCAGAGTAGTTTTATTAAAAACACGTCTGCCGGTTCAGAGCATGTTTGTGTAAATACGATTTAATGAAAGATTTTTTTTCCCCACAAGAGCAGAATAACAGGAGACAAACAACTTCAAAGAGAGAAGTGTTTGATATCTCCTCCTCATCTCTCCATGTTCACACACATTTCTGTTTGTGTGCATAGAAAATGACAGTAAACAGGAAGTTCAGATATGTTTGCACGCTGTGCAAAGATGCAATTACACCAGGAGTTTAAAAAACAAAACTGACCTTTTATTATTTTATCATGGTTGTGTTATGATGCCATCTTTGTCCACATATTTCTTCATATATTTATATATCTATAGAGATTTTAACATGGCACAAGTTTCTTTTTTAACCAGTGCTGATGAGTGTAAACCAGGTAACATGTTTTTTTCTGTATTTACAATAAGATGAAAGAAATGTACACGACTCCATGGCATTACACAACTTCAACAATAAGTACAGATACAATTTGATCCCTCTGTACAATCTAACATCATTAGTTCACTATCTTGTTTTTTTTGTTACAGTTATGAGTTCATGATCCATTTTGGCTTCGGCACATACACAATTCCCCTTCTTGATTCTTACCGCAGACCCTCGCTCACATGACTCACACCTTTCATCATGCTATCACAGCTAAGAGTTTTATAAAGAAAATAAAACTAACATCTAGACAGAGCAGGACGCACGTCTTCTCACGCTAGTGTCTGGTCTCGTTCCTCAGCAGACCCCCAGCGTAATTCCATCTGCTTCTACCGAAAACTAGAAATAACTTAAAGAAAAAAAAACATTCCTCAATTTCCTTCTTTGGCACACATTCCATCTTTCCATCTGCCATCGCTCAGTTGAACTCCCCTCCATACACACACATTCACTTTACAACAAACACACTTATAAAGCCAAAGTTCATGAAAAAGTTTCTCATTTTTTTTTTGTGTGCTTTCCAACTCCTCCGGCCCCGGAATGACAATCTGGGCTGACGAGAGGTTCTTGATCACGACCCAGGAGCATCTCCGGACTTTATACCCAGGAGTCAGGAGAGCCGGGGTACTGTTCCGCCCTGTACGAAGGCCTCCGTGTGCTAGCATAAAAGTCCACATAGTTGGTGGTGGATTTCAGTCCATGAGGCTGGGAGCCGTATTCTATCATGGGCGGGTAGGTGATGACCTCGTCCAAGTACGGGTCATCGTAGCCGTGGGGATGCTTCAGGTACATTCTGTATGTATCGTAATTCCTCCGGCCCGGCTCCTCTGTATAATACATAGGCTGCAAGGAAGAGAGACAGGTAGGCTGTGGTGAGCTAACAGGCACAAACATCACAGCAGATTGTGCACAATGCATTCTTGTTTGGCTGGAGATTTTTCAAGCAGTAAGCTAATCAATCACCTTCCAGCCACACACATCTCCAGCCTCTATAAAAGCAGGAAACTGCTTCAAGGTAAATGACAGAAATCCACAAGATAGATGGAAATCGTGTTTGTCTGAAATTAACGGGGTAATGACTGTCCTCACACATTAACTGGTCTAAATGTGATAAGATGAAGGACACAAGAGAACTCTCTTTGTCTACCCCATCTCCTCCCACCTCCCTCCTTCTCACTGTGCCCATTATCTGAATGGGCACACATGGATGTGTCCCACAGTGACAGGTGCCTGAGACGCAACCAGACCATCCCAATCCCAGCAGTCACATCCACTTTGGCTCAGACAATAGCTGATGTGCTGGGTCAATCCCAGCATCGCCATTTATCCACAGTGGAATACGTGTCAGTCTCTTTGTATTAGTCAAGTCGGGTGGAAGAGCTGGTAGTCCTCGCCAGGTTGATACAGCGCAGAGGAGCAAGTGCCTTGTACCAATACTATCAAACATTTCCTAGAAGAAGTTTGCTTTTATTGTCTCAACAGTGAAGCCAGGTCAGCCGAGTAATCTAAGAAACCTAATCCAGTTGTTTTCTCATGCAAGCTGCTCTTTTTTTGTCCTTGTCAATTCAATATTTTTGGGTGTAAAATTTTTAAAGACAAAAGGTTTGGAAATTGTGACACCTGTGTTTTAACTACTTAACTTACTTCAGGGTTGATTGAAAAATATTGTAAAAAATGTAACAGCATTGAAAATTATTCTTACTTCTTTTTCTTTTTTGATCCATTTAAATTTACATTAACATTTAAATACTTCAGAAGCAACACTGATTATCTTCTGACTTGAGATATGCTAATTTTAAGACTCTTTCACCAATGCCTGAAGCATAGTGACAACATGTTAGTAATGATTACAAACTGTATACACATGGCACTCTGAGCACCATATAGTGGCTTATGCCCCAAGCGAGTTGTTGTATGTTGTATTTGGTAATTATGATGCTATTGTATCACTGTAGAGGAAGGGGGGTGCAGTGTGTCACTGTCAAGA
>JAQNCA010000005.1:12535500-12576435 GCA_029783725.1 Acanthurus tractus
TTGTATGTTGTATTTGGTAATTATGATGCTATTGTATCACTGTAGAGGAAGGGGGGTGCAGTGTGTCACTGTCAAGACTTGACTACTCCAATAAATGACTAAACTACTACATAAATAAATATAATTATAAAAATATTCTATGACAAAATACTCAATAGTAAATGTAGAGTTGCTTTCATTGCAGAAATAATCTCACAAACACACCAAGAGCAGAGAAAACTGCCTGTGAAGCAGAACTCAACACATAAGCAGAGTGATCATATTCACCTGCGTTCTCCTCGGCTCTTCTCTTGTAGGTGATGAGTAGTAATATGGAGAAGGCTGACCAGACCCTGGAAAAAGGTTAAAAAGAGATGCTTTGTGGGACTGGCAAACATACATATCAGAGAAAAATTGTGCACACCCCCATGGGGCAGATGTCTGTATTTAGGATCAAGAAGTGCTATGCTGCGCTGATCTGGGGAAAGAAATAAGACCAAATTACTGAGTTGGACACGGCTGTTCGGTTGTTTACATAGCCCATTGGATGGGTATTTTTCTTGGCACTTCATCTAACTGATGGAATGCTGAAACACAATTTCCACTTCGCTATGTAATGCATGAACTATTGAAGCTGCGGCTCGTTTTGTTTGCTTTGCCTGCCCCCAGCTCCCACCAACCAGCCTAGTCTGGCCAGAGCTCTCTTCTGACTGTAGTATGTCTGCGTACCCACGCACTGCCCCCGTCTGCATGCTGTGATTCGGGCCCACTAACAATGGCATCATTGTAGTGTGTCAACCACTGGCTGGCCAGTTCACTTTACTGCTGTGCAGAACATCTCCAGGACAAAAAACAGCTCTGAAGGGCTCTAAATTAAACCAGCTGAGTGTCTCAGGACCGGCAGGCTCTGGTGAGATGATAAGAGATGCCTGTGTTTGGCAGGGAGATGAAACTCTCTGGAATCTGCTTGGAGCGTTATGAGGAATTAAACAGATAATGTCCACTGCACAGAAAAGGACCACAGGGTAGCCAGTTATTACAGTCTGCTGCAGATAGTGGACAGTGTTAGAATGTGGTTTTAACAACTACTGATATGCAAGCATTTTACACAGCTTTCACATGTCTGCATTGTTTGAGTACCTGTATACTGTTTTTTATGGATTGTGTTGTCCCCTTGGTAATTATAAAATTGCATAGTTGACTGTGCTCTCTGATAATCTCTGATTGTGTCTCTATGCTCTTTGATGCCCAGCATGGCAGGAGACGACGTGGCACTGGCAGCTGTGAAGAGAGAGAGGGAGAAAACAGTTTAACATGAAATTCCAGAGGTTTTTCCTGTTTCACTGACAGTTTCTATTTTCATCTGGAAGGGTTTGTGGCAAACTTGAGCCTACCAGGGTGGTTGACAGGGGACATCTGAATGGTGCTGGTGGGCAGGGAGGGCTGAGATTTAAACCGGTCCCGTTCAAGTGTTGACACTGGAGTGAGGAAATGGTTTTGGTTCCATCCATCCTGTTAGAACAAACAGAGAGGAAAAGTGGTGGTCTGAATGACTAGAACGGTGCTGGATGTCATAAGACTCTTGTGTGGAATCTTTAAAAAAGTTCTTTCTTTGGCTGGAGAGGAAATATTTACAACATGTACTGTTAAAAGGCACATTTAACTATTCTACCCCTCTGGCCCCTTTAGTATCTTCAAGTCATTTCTTTCTTTTCTGTAAAAATCCAAACCTGTTGTACACATGTTACATTATGGGATGTTGCCATCAGCATCACTGAGCTCACTTTCTTATAGATGGTTCGCAGATCCCGGTACTGCCACAGTGTATTCAGCACCTGAGCAGTTGCTTTAACAACCTTCATAGAGTATCTGGAAAACACACAAAACCATAATCACATATAAGTGTTCTCAAATCACTTTAAATTGCACATTTTAAATAATTACACTGTAAATATAACAAGAAAATTTGATTGAGGGGAGAGAATGTCCTCAGTTTGTTTTAACCTGAAATGGTACTGAATATATAGCAGGCTAGAAATAGCAACAGTACTGTTCCATCATTCCACAGGGACCTAAAACCTCAATGCACACAAAACCACCTTCCCTGAGGCTGTATTAAATGCCTGTGTGTGAGTGTGTTTGTAAGAAACTCTCACTGTACAATGTCCAGGACAGTGTGTACAGCCCAGCCAGCAGCCACATATGGCTGATAAAAGTTGAAGCGTTCTAGCAGTGCATTTGAGCATGTGCACATGTTAAAGCAGGCAGGTCTGCCTCAGTGTGTGCTCTACACCAAAAAGTGACGGGACAAATATATGCTGCTGTAGCACACCTGTCTCCTCTGCCCTTGGTGATGTTGACCAGCTTCTCGATGCCGCCCGTGTCGGCCAGGGCCTTTGCGTTCTCCATGTTTTTGCTGGTGACCTCATGCAGGGTGCAACAGATGGCCGCCACGGTCTCATCCGACAGCAGGGTGGTGTTCCCTCCAGGGAGACGATTGACCAGGTCCCTCATTGCATACTTCCCTGAGAGGGAGGAGGGAAAGTGAGACATGCAGCTAACACATTATGTTTTACTGTACAGAAGGTTTGTGAGCAGAAGCTTATGCACTGAGAGAAAGAGGGGGGGCGGGGGGAGTCACACATACACATATTTATTTTCCTTGAAAAAAAAAAAAAAAGTTACATAATTTATAGGTGGATGTTTTCCACAGTCATTTAATCTACATTTTCTTTTAAAATCAAGATTTTGCTTGAGACTCGGTAGGTAGGCTGTTTCCCTGTCTGACACTGCATTATCACAGCAAGGACGTCACACTGCTTGTGCATCCTGGTGTTAAAAAAAGATTGTTTCTCTCCAACTCTCCTTCAGCAAGGACCAGCTGAAGGTCCTGAATACACGAAGCAAAAACACACACACACAAAAGATCTTAAAACCAACACTGCAGCTCCTCCGTCCTCAGCCTATAGCTGTCAATCCTGCACTGCTGGCACTATAAGTGCTCATTAATTCCACAGAGAGAGCACATAAAAACTTGTTTTTCACTAAATGAGACAATTTCATGGAATAAAAAGGGGCTGAAGTGATAAAAAATGGAAAATAATAGGAGTTTGAATAGTTACACAAAACCCTGCTTCTGTTCTTGCATTTAACTTTAAAAAAAAATGGTTTTAAACACTTCTGGATGAACCTCCTGATAAATCCTCCTGTCATCCCAAATCCATGTTTTATGCAACATTAACGTACAGCCATTTACACCATGACTCATCCATGCAACATGAGCAGCCAAGATAAGAACAGTATTAAAGATCTTCATTTAATATCATCTTATTAAATTGAAACCCATTACAGTCTGAAATGTAAGCTGTGTTAGAGTGTGACTGCAGACCTATGAGCTCCTTGTTTCTGACATCCAGTGCCATGTTTCTCAGAGCCGTGGCAACCGAACACACCACTCTGTCGTTATCCATCCGCAGCAGCTCCACCAGGATGGGCAGCCCCTTCTCCTTACGCACTGCTGCACGAATGTAAGCTGCAAACTGCACACACAAAGAAGCATTAAACTTTCAAAAGCCTCTTGATGCCACATGGGGAAACAGAGGGTCTTGAGGTGTGGATTTCAGCTTGTGTGATTCCAAGTGTGAAACTGACGTCAGCTTTGACTGACACAGAGGAGGTGAGCTGTTAAATCCTTTTTAACCAGCTGAATAGATGCTTTGTCTCGTAGGATATCACAGTTAACAGTGCATATAAAGACAGAGGAGAATGTGCGGTTTTGTTTGTGTGCACACGGATACACAAATGCTGATATTTTACCTTCCAGTTGCCTGCTGACAGGTTCTGAAGGGACCCAGCGGCACCCTCCAGGGTGGCTGGATTTGAGCTCTCAGCCAGCAGTGTCAAGTAAGGTTTGACCACCGAAGGGTGCCACAACATCTCTGCCCCTTTGGGAGACTTGGAGAAACCGGGGATGGGCCCCACACCATCCCACTGAACAAACAACCACAGTGTTTAGTCAAGTTGAATACAGGTTCTGTTTTTTCCATTTAAATACATAAAGAAGTACAGAGCACCTAATGCAACTATAGTTTTTTAGCTTTTAGTCTCTTTAAACCTTTGTTTTCTTTGTACCACACATTTCTTTTTTGCAAATCTTTTAATAAAAACATCTATCTATAAGGAGCACTACCCAAATCTAAAAGCATAAGAGACCAATGAAAACACAGAATGAGTGTGCTGAGTCAAGATTTTGTGGCAGGCGAATCCAGACTCCTAAAAGTTAGTTTCTGTGTTGGATAAATGTGAACAATAGCATTTTAAGCTGATTTAAATACAGCTCTGAGCCTCTTTTGAAAAGTCTCACACTCACTGTCTCTTCCTGCAAGCTCTTTTTCTTCTTCTTTTTCTTCCTGCTCCAGCAGCTGGAATCCACCTCTTTACTGGGCGACTCGCTGCCCAGTAAGCCATCCAGCTCCTGTCCCCCTATCAGTCGGGATGGTGGCAGCTCCAGCTCCAAACGGTATGACAGGTTCCTTAGAGTGCAAATACAGTTCTCCACAATCTGACGGCGGGCAGAGGGAGACAGTAGTTAGAATGAGTAGCTGTAGCAGCGGCTTCCTAAATCAACATGACAAAAGCTGCACCACAATAAACTGTGCGCAGCACGCTACAGTGTCTCCTGCCAAAGCGTGGAACACAGGATTGCTATTTACAGCGTCACAAATCAATCGGATATGGAATCCAATGGTCTCTAGTTTGAAAAAAAAAAAAAACTGGACCAAAGCAAATAGATTTAATTCCACGCTGTTTGAGTGGTGCTCAGGTTTTTACCTCAGATAATGTCAATGAGCATACATGTCAGACTAAATTATGACGCAATCTCCTCGTTACAGATGAGCCACTTGTCATTTTATGACATTTACTCTGTACATTGATTTCATTTCCACTGATGCCGCTGACAAATGTTCATACGGTAAACCAGGTCAATGAGTAAGTTTATCAGATTCGGAACGTCTGTTGTCATGCATTCATGGCTTTAGCTTTAGGTTACTAAGTACATGAAATAGTTCCTAGTGGATGCTGTAAGTCATTCAGACAATAAAATGATTCAAAAAAGGTTTTTCCCTGAAGCTTCTTATCATGTGGTAGCATGTTTTCCAGGTGGCTCTGTGTGTGCGTGTGTGTGCATGTGAGTGTTTATGACTGTATCTTTGCATGTACCTTGCTGTCGAAGTCAGAGGTGTTTACACAGGCTTTGATGACATAGAGCAGTGAGTCAACTAGGCCCTCACAACTACGCATCTGTTTTCTGGCCTCCTCACCAGCTGAACTCAGGTTCCTTTTAAAAAGAACACACAGACAAGAACACACATAAGAACACACATAGAAACACACATAGAAACACACATAGAAACACACACACACAGATTAGGCCTTTGATTTGGGGCTTTGCTCTACAAACAAATGAGCATACACAAATACACAAAAAGGCAGCTATGTTTGCGTGTGTGTGTGTCCCACTTGAAAGCGTAATGTGGGTTTCGCCATCCCCATGCAACATACATAATGTATGAGGAGTGTGTGTGGTCTTACAAAGTCATTATGGCACTTTGCTGAGTAAATAAGGAATTACCTAAGTGTGCTTGAGCACACAAACAACCAGATCTCTGCGTACAAAGCTTAACTCTTGAAGCACCACAATGTCTCCAAGAAAAGCTGGAAATATTGCACACACTGGGTGATATAAAATGATGATGACTTTAAATTTGACAGATCAAAATCCTAGCTTTGGATAAAACATAGGAAAATACCAGAGTTATGGAATTTTTTTTTTTATGTTTAGTGTTTATATTTAGTATTTATGACAAAATACACACCGCTTTGATACTAACTGAATGTGAATTTAGGCAACACTTCACTGGCCTCCAGAAATGTTTAAAAATCCTTGCTTTGTGTTTATTTTTGTGTTAGTCTACAATAATAACAAACACAAAACTATTTACAGGGTGAGCTCATTCCACATTAGATGTAATAGCGTCAGTTGTCCACCTTGGGGTGCTAGTACCAAGCATGTTCATCAGGTGGTTTACCTCAGACAGCCTGTGCTGTTCCTAAGCACCAGGGAGGAATGAAACTTCAGCTTGTGGTCGTCATCGAAGGTGGAGCTGCTCCATCCGGAGTGAGGGATGATCACAGTGTTGGTCAGGGTTGTTAAGGCGTCCCGAATGATTGTCATCTTGACGGTGTCACACGAGGACAGGTTCCACAGCACCCCTGCAGAGACACCCACAAGCAAACACAGGCAGTGAGAGAACAGGCATGCAAACCTCCAGTTATGTCAGCTGTCATGTGCAGTTAGGATAACCCAGCAGAAATACCAACAACCAGGGCTCTTAATAGCTCAGTGTTTGTGGATGTGTCCACAAAAATATAACATAAAAGCAAACAGGGACTGACTCAAAAACACAGATCCCAACTGGAAATACTCTCCTTTACAAATGAAACTGAGGCTGTAGCATAAAGGCATCACACATTCACATTACATTTCATCTAGGCAGAATATTCTCAGGCCGAGATTATTAACTTGAAATGAAGAAAAAAAAAAGAAAAAAAAGAGGACGGGGTGGAGATCCATATGGCACAGGCTCAGTCATTTGAAATGATGCCATCATTTCAATCAATTCAAATGTACTTTTTGTAACCACTGATAATCATGCACAGTCCTGGCAGCCTTTGATGCTGCATCTGTCAAGGATTAGCCTGAATGTAACATGTTCCTCTAATTAGTTGCCTCTTGCTGCTAGGCTTATACCAAGGCACTGACTTCTGCAGGGGCACCAGCTACCTTGAAAGAGGCTAATACCACATGAGCTGAAATCCACTTTAAAGATCCAGGGCTAAATACAAAAAATGCAGGCACAACGAAACTACAAAGTACAGTATGCAAGTGTGTTAATGGTCTGACTGTGACAGCCCTCATGACTTATGCATTATGTTTGGGTCCGTTTTAGTTTTCTTTTTCTTCCTTACACAACAAATGACCTACAGACCAGGGATGCTATACACTGAACTCTGAATGTGTGTATTTGTCCCTTGTCAACACAGACGCCTCATTTTAGGGGTGAAAAACAAGCATTAATGTTCCTGACTTCTTCTTTTTTAACCTCACTGTTTATTTTCTCTCAGCACACCGTTCCCTCTCAATAATTGAACCAACAAAGACAATAATAGGCTATAATATGGCCCAAGAGATCAATTGAAACACACTGCTGGCAAGAGACTACACGGACAGATATTTTTGAGCCAAACAGCATCTCTGTTAGTCATTTCATCAAAAGTAATCTTACTTATCCTCACCCTTATTAACCTCACATCAAGGTTTGAAACCAGTTAAAATACTTAAATGCTCACTCGTTTTTAAATTTGTACTTGGACAAAATATAAAGACAAAGCAGGGAATAAAATTATACATGGCCTTTTCAAAGTTAGTATTCAGCATATGCTTCTTATCAGAGCTTGCCAGAAAGTGTGCGTGGGGCTGCATGCCGAAACCCTATCATCAGGTGGGCTAACGCCTTTGCTCTGCTCAGGCAGTGGGATACATTTCAATCAAATCCTTCTGTGGTGATTGAGCTCTGCTCCTTACTCATGTACATTTGGGTCTGTGTTTGCCTTTCTCAGGGGATACTGAAACACACAGGGATTGCCCTAAAATAGGACCACTAATGTGGCAATAACACAAAAGTTTTCATGCCTGCTGACCTCTACAATCCGCTCCCTGTCCAGCAAGTTCCTCCAAACCCTCTCTAATGTCAATTTGTTAAATATTCCCTACAGGATATCAGACTGGTCCTATGGAGGCAGAGGCATCCCAGAGAAATCAACAGACAAATTCACTCAAGTGTGACTGACAACGCTGTCAGAGGTGCAACACCAGCGGCAATACTCACAATTCATATCTGACAGTCAGATGGAGCAGACCTGTGCATGTGTGTGGATAAACTGTGTTTGCTGTCCCGTGAGATGTTTTCAGCTACCTTGGCCTGGCTTTTGAAACGCTGACCTGATGTAAACACTGTTGTGACATCGGGGTCAATAGTCTTTCCAGGGCTCAGTCAAGTAGAGAGGGGAGGCTCAATACAGAAAAAAATATGAAGCTCCTTAGAACATCTAACAGCTATAGAAACATTGATCCAAGAAGTAACTGAACTGAACACTGGATGGACATTTGCTGGCCCTGTAAACATTACTGACAACCATCCACATACTTTGCATGTTAATCAGTATTGTAACACCTTAGTTGCAGGCTTTCTTAGCTTTTTCTTTTCTTTTCTTTTCTTTTCTTTTCTTTTCATCTACCACAAACAACACTGCAGGCAAACAATGTCAGTGCAAAACAAACCAGTTTTTTATTAGACATAGACTCTCTCATATTATGAGCATATAAAGAGACTGCTCAAGCAGATTTATAACAGCATGAAAATGGTAGGCAGAATCACAAAGAGAGAACACTGATTTCCTTCAGCACAATACAGGTGTATGTCAGCAAACAGACTTCTGTCTGGTCTTTAGCAATTTTTCTTTCATTGGACACTTGGTTGTGAGGGACAGACATGTCTGCAGTGATGGTTCAATAGGGTCAGCTTTGTGTGTTAAGGTATAAAGCCTTTACCCACAGTTGAACTGTATCCACCACCAAATGGTTCAAGTCAAGCACACGGTGTGTACTAAAATGTCTTGGAGACATTTATAGGCAATATGGTTAGTGTAACTGTTGTCAATAGGTCATGTGGGATTCCTATTAGTTCAAGTTATATTATTATTGTTATATTAGTTCTATAGCTTTTCAATCTATAGAGCTTATGACACCCACCATCCTGAGACCTTTATTTCATATAAGGAAAAATTCTGCCAGTGAATCCTTAAATGAGGAAAAAAATGAAGACACCTCAAGAAGAGCAGCAGATGAGAAAATCAAACCGTAGTTGAGGCTAAACACAACTCCTATCCATCTCTTTACTAAACACACAGAGGTTAACTGATCTTTTCTACTTAATTCTGAAAATAAACGACCATTTTTTTTAACAATCTTCATCTCTTCAACCACAGGTCAACACGTCATTGACTTTGTGAGGTATGGTGACCGGTTGCGTATTTACTTCAGTCTGTGAGAAGCTGTTGATCATTCAGAAACTGCCAAATTCATTAACCTTTCTATTTTTGGGAGGTGAACTGGAAACTTGTCAATGCTGCATCGACTAGACCTCAGACAAACAGCCTGGTGTGTGCTTTTGAAGTAAGTGGGCGTTTCTAATTTTCTCTTTCAAACAGTGGAAGCATTGCTTCTTTCAGCTATAAGTGGATTTTTTTGGGATTGAATTTAGTTGCTAATTTTTTGTTTAACTGAAAAGTCTTTACCTCGTCATTATCAGATCTAAAAAATAGCAAAACAAAAACAATGCAAATATGTGTGGTATTGTTGCGTGTTGATCCTGCTCCTTTCATTATGCAAATTGGAAAAGTTTAACTTTTCATAGCCTTAGTTTGACAAACTAAATAAAATTATACATGTATGTATATATACATACACACACACACACAAAATTACTTTTTTTCAGTGTGACAAGTTTAAAAACAGGTGAATAAACTTAGCATGTTCTTCAATACCACAAATTACAGCACTTTAAACAAATACCTGCTGTATACTCGCTGCAACTCTCTGTCATTTTGTGAGATGCAATTGATGAAAGACCTTAAAAGAAAAACAATTACAAAAACAAAGACAATAAAAGCTACATAATGACTGACATAAGTGAAAGTGTGTAATAGCACACCAGGAAAATGATGAGAAACAACTGGCTTGCACAAGAAGCAAATATTTGTCTTTTCTGGCAACAGATGGTAAGTAAGGATATGTGCATGCCAGCCAATTCAATAATCTCCTCAACGATCTCTTTTTATTGACCAGATATGTTTTTTTCTGCAACAACAAATACGTATTTAAATACACTCAGCTGTGTTGGTGCAAAAAGCAGGCTCTCAAGCTCAAGCACAATGAAATTGTGATTAAGAATGTAGTTGAGTTTGCCAAAGAAAAGCCAAGATAAGGGGAGCAATGTGATATCTGTCACAGGGTAATAAAACAAGCACTTGTGTGTTTGTGTTTATGTGTGTGTGTTGAGTGCTAGTTTCAGGTGTCACTTGAATATAAAGTTAATGGCAATGTTGAGAGACTTGAGAGACTAAGCCAGCCTTTTGTTTCAAGGGGCTGTTTGAAGACAGAGCAATAATTACAACAGCTGAGGAAAGATGGAGCAGGTAAACGAGCTGAGGTCGCTTTTGTGTGTCCCTACAACATGACCCCTACAACATGACCTCTGAGTGGTAGCGTGCCTGTTGTTGCAGCCAGTTCTAACGTAGCACAGGTGACACCTGGACCTCCCAAGGGAGCCAAGAAGGAGCCAACGGCATAATTGGAGCCCCAGAAAGCTTCTCAAGCTAATTTCTGACACCTGACTCACTTCCTCACTAGCTTTGACAACACTGATGCTGCTTTCAGAGGTGTTACAATTCATTGATGCACAATATTGCCAAATATTGCTTTTATAAATAGAAATAAGCTGCTGGTGAGTGACTGATTCCTGTCTGCACCACTCAAAGCTCTGATGTGGGATGCCCTTGTCATCCAGCTGAAAGCTCTTGATGTGGATTGTTCTCATCAGCTGTAATTAACCAGAGGTGATGCAGCACTGCTGACCTTTTCTAACTGCTCCACATCCTGGGGCTTGCACTACCAATTAGCCACAGCAGACTCTCACACTTGGAGATGAAATGATAAGGAACTTGAAACAGAGCTCACATTAAGGCTGGTTACTCTGATTGGGCAACACATCTGCACAATCTTTTAAAATTTGAATAAGGGAGAGTGCAGAGAAAAAATGTAGCGGTTGTCAGCTGTTAACTTCGGTGTACTTGTTATGCTTTTGCACAAGTACATGTGTGAGCAGAAACAAATTCCACTTGAGAAATTATCATTATTTTCTTTTCTGCTAGGTGTTTGGCAGAGTAAACAGACTGTTTGTTGAAAGAGGAGACTGAAATCCTCAGAGACAATTTACAAAACGCAACTGAGTGTTGTGTTCGTACTGGCTGTATTGTTTTCCTTCTGTGGACCGCTGGACTGTAACCGGATACCATGTTAGAGCGGGGGCTGGAGTGGAGCTCAAACAGCTGACTCAGCCACCTGGAAGCCAAAAGTCTTGGCTTGCTTTTTTTCAGTAGTGCTCCACCCTGATCCTAAACAACATTGATTTATATCCAGTTACCCAGAGCTTAGTCAACATACAGTCCAATGCAGAGAGGCGGAGACTGTCAAGCAGACTGTCAAGCATCATTGTTATCAGTCAGTGAAGGAGCTAAGTCTCTCTACATATGGATCCTGTAAAAATGGGTTTCAATTTCTCTCCCCATATCATAAGCAGTAGTGACAGGAATAACAGCAACTTAGGGAAAAGCCTCTAAGTCTCCGTTACTACGACAATCATAATCTTGGGAAAGACTACAGTAAGCAGTTTGTCTAACTGTTCAGTCAGACTACCTTAATTCCCTCTCAGTCTCTAGGAGCAACATCGTATGGTTAGCCATGACGTGATGAGGAGTAATGATTGGTTAGGGTAAGAATATAAGGGTTAGCCAATCAGAGGCAGAGGAGGGCAGGTCATCGATTTGCCATGGTAGGATTCATTCATTTGCAACCCTAAGGCATTACACCTTTTCAGTGATAAATCAAATAGCTGCTTATTTGAACATCCAGCCACAGAGTGCAGAACCAGCAGAAAAAAATTATCAAACATATAAGATTATGCTTATGTTCACCTAAATAAAATCCAATATTCACTCTCTATGAGCTCCTTTTTGGTCTCGACCAGCTGATGAGGAAAATATCTTGCTGTTAAGTTGCTAAATGTTTGATAATGTTTAACTGAAAATTGCTGATTGTGTCTGTCTGCCAGGCAGTGCAGTTGGTTAGAGCTTTCTCTCTGAAAATGGTTGCCTGCTGCAACTGAAAATGACTTTCAGAGCGGTGAGAGTGAAGCAGGGCAGCTAAACAATGATCTAAAAGCTCGGTATAAAGCTTTGTACAACCAGTGTGTGTGTGTGTGTGTGCGAGTTATGTGTGCAGACTGTCGTTTTTATATTGTCATTTGATTTGTTATTATAAATACACTGACTGTGGACAAAACGTCAATCTGTTTCATGTCCCAGCATCTAAAATGTGATGATTTGCTGCTTTTCTCTGTTTTCAAATAAAATTTAATTGAATATGTTTGGGCTTTGAACTTCTGCTTGGAAAAAAGCACAAGCAATTTAAAGACTCAACTTTGAGCTTTTGAAAACTGTGATGTTCATTTTTTCACTATTTTCTGAAATTTTATAGTTTGAATAAACCCATTAATCACTAATGAAATGAATTACTAGTTGAAGCCGTACATGATAGGAATAGTAATTCGCGGTCTTTTCATGCCAGATGGAGGAGCATCATAGTGCATTATAATTTTGTGGAAGCATGTAACAAAGGGGTGGAGGGATAAAGAAATTGTAAAAAATACTACACACTAGGACAGAAGCTGTCAAGCTCAGAATTCATTTCACAGTTTATGAAGTGCAGATGTATTCTCCACACATGCTGACTTACCTGTGACGAGCTCCCGCACTTCTGCATCCACAGTCTTTCTAAGCAGGCGCAGCAGAGCCGGGATACCTCCTGCATTCCTCACAGCAGTCTTGTTCTCATCCATAGATTTGCCATAAACAAGGTTCCTCAAAGCTCCACAGGAGTTCTTCTGGACCTCAAGGACCTTGTGGTCTAGAAGGTCCACTAGATGTTTAATTCCTCCTAGTCGACACACCTATGGCAATGTGAAAAAGAACACACAACATTATACCGTTGGGAAAGAGATTCTGGCCGCTAACAGCCATGTTTTTTTCATCTTATATACAGTGAAGGACAAAATCATGCATTTATTCATGTGAAAAGAGAATTTATACACAGGAAATGTATTCCTACCTGTTTCAAATGACTTAGAAAAATAATGCAAATCTACGACTACAGAAAAAAGCCTTAACAGGTGATGGGGGTTCGACCAACTACATTTACATTTTTATTTGAAGGCAAGAATGAAGCGAACAAGAAAAAATATTTAAAAAAAAAATTAGCTTCCTGCATTTTATTCTATTGTAAAAATCATTTTGTGATAAGCTGACATTTGGCATCTGAAAATAAAAAAGACATTTTTCATATCTGATGTCTTAATCCTCTTTCTGTACCTTCTATCAAAGCTCCTTTCCTTTCACCAAAATGCTTTTAGGTGTAAAAAGAATGGTCTTGACCTTTAATGTAAAAAAAAAAAAAAAAGCTGTCTATTTATATATTTATTTAACTGCTATTGAATGCTTATTTTTTTCCATCAGTTTATGGTTTCAGTAAGTGGTGTGAATTTGATTCTGTGCCTGTGTGTCAATCTGCAAAAGACTTCATCTCCATGGGTTTGCTGAGCAACTTTGTCTAGCTGAAGACAATAAATACAAGAGTTTAAATAACTGTGCTGAAGTCTTTGCATTGGGTAAACAGTTGAAAAAAGGCCCCAGAAAGAAACAAAGTAGAGTGAGTTTAGACAAAAGATCTGGTAGATTGGTAGGAAATGACTGGAATGTTAAAAAAATACATGAATAAATAAAAAGTGAGTCATGATGAGCTCTAACTTCACTGGAAAATGTACGCATGCACAACTAGAGTAAATATTAAGGTTCAGTCTGTAGACTTCAATGTTTACGACTGACTGTTTGGGTTGGAAAGACAATGTTAACCTTCGTTTTCACTTTCAAGTAGACAAATTACTTTGAGTTTTTGCTTGCAGCTTGTCTGATCTTCTTGGTGCTTGCTTCCATGTTGCAACCATTTTAAGCAATGACGCTGCAGAGCTTGTGCAGAATGGTGATGGGATTGTACGTCAATGACTGTTTCTTAGTGCACCATTATTGATGTGATTTTAATGTCTGTAAAGTGTCTGCTCAGATTGTGGTACTTGATGCCAGCTGTCTTTGCTGCTATGACTCTCGCTCTTGTCTGCTGTTTTTAAAGTCATTAGAGGGTTGACATTTCTCAGACCACACTGACATTTCACTGCGGTGCTTTATTGCTATCAAATTGCCACCAGCAACCTCTAGCGACCATGAGTAGACAGTATCAAATAGAGACGACCCCTGTTGCTAAATTTTAGTTCATACGAACAAATATAGCCTTTAAATTGATTCCAATTGCAATAAACTAAAGCTTTATTTTCCACATGGCACTAATGAATGCACAGAAGCTATCCATACTGTGTAATAATTACTGGAAGGTAAAATGGTTTAGGAGAGAAGTTAACAAAGTCATTCTGTTAAGACACAGCATGAGATCAGTGGTACAATACCTACCTCTGCCTTTATGCGATTATCTCCGTAACAAAGGTGCTGCAGATAGGCGGCTGCGTTGGCCTGCACAGAGGGGAAGTGGTGCTGTAGCATGTGGATAACCTCCGTCAGCTCAGGGTCACGCCATGCAAACTCCCTAGAATTACATTTGGAGAGCAAGGGTATTAGCACTCTGACAGAGGCAAAAAAAAGTCTCCTTCAAGATCACAGGCAGTTTCCTTCAACATGAACACTTTTGCTCCTCAAGGCAAACTGATAAGCCAAGAAAATCACATTCTATTCCAATTCTATATTATAATTCACTTTGGTCACACTTGGAAAGCTTCTTTTCTGTAAACAGTGCACTAAAGATAAAGTGAGGAATGCATCGTCTCTAGACTGCTCTTGAAATGTATTGTATATAGAAACTGGTTTTACACTCTAACGTGTCAAATCTGTGTACCTTTGACTAGTATTTAGATTTATTTTGTCTTCTTTTTCAAGACAAAGAAGAGTGAAATATAATATATATATAAAATGACTAGTGCACTGGTGTAGCTCCCTGTACAGAAATCCTGTCAAATACTGTAATATTCTAATGTAAATTATTCTCCAATGCACTTCTAAAACACACCTGGATCACAATGGTCCCCCCCGGTGCACTTGGTTCGAGCATTCTCACTAGAGTGACATACAGAAATGTAAAGAAGGCTCCCAATGTGCAAGATCAGGGCTTTGCCACAGAGGTCAACCCACTCTGTACATTACACATCTGAACAACAGAGCAGACGCAGCACTTCAGTGTATTTGAAAATCTATTGTTAACTGGCCACGCACAGCAGAGCCAGCTTAATGGCTGGAGCTGCATGTGACTACCCAGGGGGCTCCCTGTTTAAATAGTAAGAGGACACTGATGTTGACCCAGCAGAACAGTGATGCCTTGTAAGCATAAGCAGTCCCTTTGGCTGTGCTGGTTCCCTGCTACATAGGGCAGTTACTTAACCACTGATTATACCTTGTAGTGCAGGGACATAACATTAGAATAAAACGTGAGCTGTGCGTACCTGGGATCCTTCTGAATGCTGTCTATGGAGGGTGAGCGAGTGGCGCCATCATCCATGACAACAGCCTGGTGGGAGTAGTTTGGATCGGAGGGCCGGTACTGTGCTGAGCGATAGGGATCGGCAAAGGTGGCTGCTGTGTTGAGAGCATAGTTGTTTCTTTGGTAGATCATGGCACTGCGCTGGCTGGGCGTCCGCTGTAGACTCCCCACACCTGAGGATAAAGACCGAAACTTTAAGGCAGACAGTTTGAACAGAACAGACATACATGCCAGCTGATGAAGAGATTAGCAGCAACCTTTTTGGCTAAACTCTGAGCCTTACCCGCCAGTAGCATACAACTTTAAACTAAGCTAAAAGCACCGACATATGGCTGTTTTGACAGACTCTGCATTTTCAGAAATCTGGAGCCAATTAAAGACGAGAATAAAACTAAACTCCCATGGTCCTACAAAGCAGAAGTTTTCTTCTATAGAGCTGCTTGCTTGTTGTTTTGTTTTACAAGATAGCGTTTAAGCAGAGGGATCCTGCTGGTTTCAGAAGTGGGCAGGAAGCGTCAACTTGCTCGATGATCCTCAAATCCTTTCCTCATTTCACTCTCGATCTTTTTCGCCATTGAATCCTGAGGATAACTTTGCCAAACACAGCAGGCAATGGTAAACCCTGACCAGGTCCAAAAACAGTCAGAGATACACTAGTAAAGCAGAAGCATCACAAACACAAACATGCAAAAAAAAAAAAAATCCTTTCAAACAAGGTCCAATATTCAGCCTGAAAGCATCCCGCTTCAGTCATCTTTCCGCTTTTCATTCCCTCCAAGTGATATTATGACCTAGTTTTTTAACACAATGGGTCACAAACACAGAACAGCATAAACAAACAAGGATTTAGCCCTCCTTCTCACCAAAGCCACGTGATGTATGGCAGCATGACTGCTACAATGGTCAGATCCCTATCAGACTTCCAACAGGACTGGGCATGTGTGTTCTAAAACTCCCTCCTCCCAGAAACGAAGACGTCAACTTGTGGCGCTTCTCCAAAAACACAATTTCTCACATCAGTGCACTTCTATGTTGGGCAGTAGCACCACCCTGCAATATGGTTATCCCTCAAAATGCAACACAGCAGAACCAAAGGCACAAGGAGAAGATCTGTAAACAACACAGGATAGCTGTGCATTTTTTTTTTTACCGGAACTCTTTGGATTCCACTCCTCATTGTTCAGCCAAGGATCAATATTTCTACTTAAATGGAAATCTCTCAGCTGCACAATAAAAGTACAGTGCAAGTTTTGTGAAAAAAACCTAAGAATGCATGGAAAGCCAGTTCTGGTCAAAAGCCCGGTGAGATTTTATTTAAAAATAACAAAGAAAATGCTGGGATCAAATTGGATTTTTTTAATGAGGTTGCTCTAACAAAAGACTCCATATTGAACAACCCCCTCTTCAAATCCATCCCACTCGCCTTTCCTCAATATAGCTGCCATAAACACATTATAGTGGCTTGTCTGGGGGCTTCTTCACAGCATCAATAGCATTTATTAGTGAATTTATCGGTCTAAGCAGATCTCCGGTGTGCCAAGGAGAATGCTGAATGGAGTGCGTGAGTGTGTGTGTGTGTCTGTGTGTGTGTGTTGGTGAAAGCAAAGCGTGTGTGTCTGAGGCAGGAGGGATGATGAGATGAGAATGCCAACGTCGGGAGAGCTGGAAGAAAGCAGGCTGTGGATGTGGGTAACCAAGCTGTCCTCTGGCCCCTCCATCCTTCTTCTCATTCTCAGTGTGACACACCGGTAATGGACTCCTTTGTGGCAGGATGACATATCAGTACCTGCCTATTAACTCATGTCTCACCCTTTCTGCCCAACAGTGGATGGAGAAATAGAAAGGAAGCAAGGAGGAGAGGATGACACGGAAGAAAAAAAAACAAAATAAGAGAAAAAAGCTAGAAAGAAAGACCTACACACATGGAGCTCTGAGGGCAGATTGACAGAGAAATGGTCATCTCCAAGACTCAAAGGGCCCCAGATTAAATAAAAAAGACTTTGAGAGATTTGAGGACAAAGGGATCATCTGTAATGGATAACAAAAACAAAGTGCTCTGTGTCTCCTTGCAAAAAAAATGTTTTGAGAGAAAACAGTAGTGCTAATCTGGACCTGCAGGACTTTACTGCATGAAGATAAAGAGACAAAAAGGACAAAAAGGACCAAAAACTTAAGGAAAAAAAAGGTGAACAAAACAGAATTTCTTGTAGGTTTGGAAATTATTTAGAGTATGATCTGTTACGATTACACTCGAAGCAAAAACACAGGACCATTTTTATACTGACAACATTATCATAGACAACACACAAATGAGGGAATTGCAACCAAAATTAATATAACCTTTTTTTTAGAGTATAATGCAATAAGCTCTTCAAAAATCTCCTTCTATATTGTACTTTTTTAATCATTTAGCTTGCTAGGTGTAGCAGTAAATGGAACACATTGAACACAACTGGCACAACTTTCATCTGTCCCTTTTTACCTAACATTTCTTTACACTCAGCAGCTTGCAGGCATCATCAAACTTCGATTTCCTGTCTCTGTCTCTAACAGCTTTCACTCGGTTATAAAAAGATCAAGCTTGCAAATCAGCCTCATAAAACAAAAGCAAGAGTATTGTCTAATGTTAAGACACAAACCTTGTATCTGATATCACAATAATATGACAGCCCACCGACAAAGAAAACACATGGGGATATGTGTATCTTTAATATTGTATTACGATGGTGTTGTGTCCTTTTTGGGTAGTTTGTCATCATACTTACATGCAATTGAGAATATAAATAACATGGGACCAACCTGAGGTGCTCCTGTAGAGGGTACCCTGCTGGGTGTGGCTGGGGCTGCGGTACAACGGGCCGTGGAACGTCCGATCCTCGTAAATTGGTGCAATATGGCGGTCTGGGGACATGGCTGACCTTATGTCCTGGCCCAGCTGGCTGTGTTGACTGGCATACGAGCTCCGTACTCCTGAAGACGTTGAAGAGCAGTTAGTGATAAGTGGTTAGCTTCAAAATGGTCTACTGAAAATACAGACAGTCTAATAACTGAAGTTTCTGAAGTTTAAGCCCCGTAAGAGCAAAAGAATGTCCATCAAAGCCCATGTGCCTTATCGCAGTGACTTTGAGCAAAATACTGAATGACTTTCAGCTTATTTACTGTAATTCTTCCTTGGTGACAGTATCATTAAAATGTCTATAAAAAAGTCACAGTGCAAAACAGGAGGGAGACAAAAAGAAAGAGATGCACGATGAGATGTGTTGTTCTTCTCTTCTTGTACTTTTTTTTTTACAGCATTCTTGTATTTGGCTTTCAAATTTCTTCTCTCTAATCTCTAGACAGCCATTGGTTTCCTTTTTTTCTGTTACGGTATGAAAAACAGCGCAAGAAACTTGACACCCGCTTAAGTTATGTAATTAGTCATATTACACATGTCTCCCTTAATTATTGTCAAAGCTAATGCCATTATCTCATTGAAATGCACTTTCAAAGTTAGCTCTGCATTACTATTACACAATACAGACACCCTGAAAATAATAAAAGCAGACAGGATGTTTACTATGACTTCTCTCAAGCAAGTTTCAGGGTTGTTCATTTATTGTTCAGGTTTATTTCCATACTTAATGGAAATAAATGGAAACTTATATGCTGCAGGAAAGGCAGGAATTTTTAAAATTTAAATTAAAAATGAAAAGAGAGATGAATGTCACATTTAAAATACAAAGATAGTTAACTACAAGTATACATTACATAGCATGCAAATAATAACTTGTAAACACACAAATAAGCAAGTCTTGCAAAGAGGGCGGAATAACAAACCATGCTATTGTGAATTTGAGTTTGTCACCCAAACTGAAGACTTCTATAACTGTTTCCAATTCTCCAATTTGGAGCCTTGACACGCAAACCAGACATCAAAGAACAAGTACTGAAAAAAAAGACAGGCGGCTGCTTTGCCTCATGTCTTCTGCTGCACTTGAAACAACAAAAAGACCAAGGTCCAGAATATGCCAGTTGGCAAACATGAATGCACGCTGTGAACTTGCCTGAATGGAAATAATCATAATCAGTATTTTAACTTCAAAGACAATTATGCAAAGATGAACAAAAAAACTATCCCACCATAACCACCCTGCCATGGATCTGATTAAACTGTCTGGATGCTAAAGCTTTAAATAGTGACCAAGTTTGATAAAATAACTGAAAGTGGCACAGTTTTCTTTTGTTCTGCTTTGCTTTGCACTGGTGATGTTCGTGGTCTTTTACTTGTGGAGGACAAATAGGTAGAAACAAATACTAAATATAGCACCATGGGTAAATCAGCCACTGACGAAGACCAACTAGCGCTGACACTGTCTGAACATGGCCAGAGCAGGTGTTGTGAAATGTGTGATACAGGAAACCGCTTATGCAAACAGCAACAAAAAAAAAACCTGACAGGGATAAGCAAACAGGTGAGTTCTCTAAAAGCACCTCCTTTCCAGTAAAAGTCACTATAACAGCAGGCTGCAGGGTCAGCATGAGGCAGCAAGTATGTCTGAATCTGATGTAGTCCAGGTTTGAAAAAATAAAAGCAGAAAGAGGCAACAACAATATCTGTTGTTCTGTTGTTGAGTCCCTCTTTATAACGAGGACCTGCAGCTATGAAAACCACCACCTCCGGTCTCTTTCTCAACCAGCCTCAAAACGCTTTAAAATCCTGATGCACACAGCACAGAGCTAAGCTAACATTTCTGTAAGGATAATTAAAAAAACAAAACATCCTTTTCAAGTTGTTCTGATTCATGTCTGCTGTTGTTTAGATGTGGGTCTAATGTCTAGAAGAAACATGAATTGGTAAAACTGTTCATTTGTTTTAAGGAGAGGGAAAATACAAGAAAATCTGAGTGCTTCTCAGTTGGTTAGAGGAACCAGGACCCGGCTGTATGCTACACCCTGCCGATGAAGGCCACTGCTGACAAGTCAAAAAAAAAAAGCCTGTTGGTTAGCTGGGTTAACAAAGACAAAATTGTAGCAAAACGAGATAGTAATAAATAAGAAACAAATTATATGATTCAAACAAAAGTACAAAATCAAATCCTCATTTTCAAGTTTACGTCTAACCTCACATCACTGAAGCTCACTAAACTCTGAAGCCCAGTGGACCAGTATACAGTTGGCAAGTAAATGCTCATTGCACATTTCACGAGCCTCCAACGGTCACTTGGGTCCTCTCCAACTGCATGAGCTCAGGAGCAGACTGCTGCTCAACGACAACTCTGCCATGCAGCACCAGCTAAATGAGGGATTCTTGTCACAGTCGGAGGAGGAAAATTAATAAATAAATTTCTACTTCTTCTGAGAACATATGGCCTCCGGGGGCAGGGTTAGGAAAGATTTTAGATGTATATAGCATGCCAGACTTAGACCATCCTCCAGAGGACCTCATCTTCAGCATCTCAGGCTCAGGGTCAAAAATGTTGGTAACCCCTAGCTGCACTACAAATCCACAGCAGAATGAATTTACTAAATTAATGGTTTAATAAAAGGCAGCAGTTCAGAATGTGTACTGATTTAAAAATACTCCCTGGAAAAATTTGATGATATCAGATTCAAATGCCTTATTAAGGTGTATCAAGGTGAACCGAAAGCAGTGCATGAACTATTCTGAATACATGCAAGGTTTTGTCTCTTTTTCAATGTAACTGTCATAATCTCTCAAAGCGCTTCTGGCTTTCAGTAACAGAAGTCTTGAAGACACTGGAATAAGAGATTTGCCTCTGGATGAATACAGGTGGGAGTTCAGAAACCCACTGAAGAAGAATATCCTTATTGTAAAAATTTTATTAGAAATACTAAGTGCCAGTTATCTGCACAATCAATTAAAACTGGCTTGGTTTTGACATGAGGAAAGAAGGGCAGGCCCTTCAAAGCAAACTCCTGTTAGCTATTGTAGGCTGAGGAGAGGACATTGAAGCTCCTAATAGGACGAATAAGGTGTCAAATAAATGCTGAGAGTGCAGCTGCCATCTCTTGATCACATTACAACCCAACATTAAATTCAATAAAAAAAAAAGGAAAAAAAAAAAGAACACAAGCAGAACATTTTTTGACTGAAAACATACTGTGCCGAAGTTCAAGAGGAGGTGATGGAAACAACCCTCTCTAGTCGATCTTGATCTGTTTTTTTCCCTCCAGCATCAGAGTGCAAATGCCGTCTTAACATAAACCAAAAGGAACGGGCCTGAGTGTGAAATGCCACAAGTTTAGAAATAACTAGCTTGCATGAGCTAGGATTTTAATGACATATATTTTGAGCCAGTAATTAGTGAAGATGCAAGCTATTCAACGCTGAATTGCTTTAACAAAAACACTAACTTAAATGTCAAGATTATGTTAAACTTAAAAGTTCAAATTTGTTGTGCATTTTAGTTTTGTCACTGATTGTCTAAACCTATCTCTGTGTGTTCAACATATCATGAGCTGTCAAATTTCATACCTATTTAGTTGACAGTCAACACAAACAGATGTGAAATAAAGTTTTACCCTATTTCTCCAGGATGATGATTTGCTGGAGACATGAGGCTCGGTTAGGTTAAACATAGCAGACATTTAGCAGTAACGGTTTTACTTCAAATAGCTTGAGGTCCACAGGCAATACTGGTCTTGTGTTGAGAGGGCTTTAGTTGAATACAAGGCTGTGGAGGTAAGTTCCTGAAGCTTTTTTTAGTAGTTTGAGTTTTTGTTGACTTTTACTTGACGATCTGCAATTTTGTTGTTGTGGCGTTTACAAGAGGTCTCACTGTTTGTGCTTGGGTCTTCAGCCTAATTAAATTCTTACAGAACATTATCACCTAAGATATTTTCGTACTATATTGACCTATGTCCTATATCATTAGTGCCCAAACTCTTCCTTCTGCCCACCCACACTATAATTTGCAGTCCCACTCCACACCTGCTTCCAGGTTGATTCTTAATGCTTAAGAACTGCTCAGTGAAAATACCAGTCATTTCATTGAGCCACTGAAAAGAAATTCTTTATCAGCACTGTTTAATAAAAGCAATGAGCCACTTAATGCAATGCTTTTAGAGCAGCTAAGAGGGTTTTAGGCACTCCAGAGCAAATGTCTCTTAGCTTTTAGTGTACTCTCTGGTGGCATTTTGCAAAATGCACCACTGCAGCCGCAATATATGGTGTATGTTCACAATATTAAACTTATCAATGGAGTCTAAATAATAAATACCCAAATAGCTTTGAGGCACAAAGGAAGAAACATAAGTATGCACTACATGTAAACAAGCACTCTGAAATGGCAGGCATGCTGGAGTGCAGAGTAGAAAGTAAAACAGAATAATACTGCTGCTGCTTTGTGCTGTGGTGGCCCACTCAAAAGCCCAGGAAGCCTTTCACTCTGTGGTGGTGCTCATAATAGCCACTAGCAGCAGCTTGGCAGGTAATCAGTTCAGATTCACTTGTTCAAAGGTTTAAAGAGAGCGAGGATATGAAGGGAGAGGTAGCGGGAAGACATAAGGAAAGGCGAGAGCAACAGAGAAGAAAGCAGAAGAAACTATAAGAGGGGGAGGGAAAGAATGAATGAAATAAAAAGAGGGTTAATGAGGCAGTGCGGGACCACCAGAGACTTCTCATCCCATATAAAGCCTGGCCACATGAACCGGGCTTTTGGCACAGCTGTGACCAAGTGAGAGGGACAGAATCTACCAGACACAGGAGCCTTCGTGCATATCTCTGCCGCTCAGCAGCACGACTCCTGTGAAAGTAGCAACATTCAAACAACCTTAGAGGAGACTAATCCTTCTGCTTTCTGTATTCTGTTCCCCTGATAGAAGGGCTGCAGTCACTTCTAAAAGCAGCTGCAAATTGTCAGGGAGAAATAACACACTGCTGTCTATTGAGGATGAATGGCCCACATTCATAGTGCGTTATAGTCATTTAATTCTCCCCCTCAGCCCTCTCACCGTGGCTTTAACAGATTACACTTGGCAGAGGCTAGATGAAGGGCGGTGGCGGCTTGGCACGTGCTCGCTCTGGAGAAACAAGCACTTAAATGGATGCAGCTGACTGCATTCCCCAACAAAAATCACATTCAAGAACTCTCTTTACACAAGCGAGAGAACTGGCTTGATCACCAGAAAATTGTTAAACATAAAAGTGACAATAGCTGTAAAAAAAGAGTGTAACACAGTTTAAACAACCGTGATGGCTTGGCTGTCATGTAAGGAACACACACATGCAGATAAACTGTTTCCCCCTGCTCTTTCTTTGTCCCACCCTGCTCTGAAGTAAACATTGGGTGTAACAAGCACATTATTAAGGGTAATTTATCTTCTTTTTTCTTTTTTCAGCAACAGAGGGAAGGTATGACTTCCTGCCAATGACAGTGCAGGGAGGGAAGTCAGGTGGGATGTAGGAAAAAGGAGGGATGGGAAAAAGAAGAGAGCACAAGACAAAATGTTAAGGGATACAAGCCTGTTGAAAAGAAAACAGAGGAAACCACAGATGTGTTAGAGCAAGAAAAAGGAAGCAAGGAGGAGGCAAAAAACATTTTTTGATATCTAACGACAGAAAACCCCTCACAGCAATGATATTGAGGTTAGGCTGTCGGATGGCATTTGCCAAGTTTTTGCAATTCAGCCTGGTAATGTGATTCTCTCCTTTTCATTTCCTTCTACTATGGATCATCACACAAGGCTGTGGTAAGGCCCCAGTGAAGTGTGTGTGAAAGAGCATGGGGGACGGGCAGGTGAGAGAGACAGGAGGGAAAGGAGAGGGAGGGGATGCCAAATAGAGGAGAACTAGGCGAGTATCTTGCTCAGCTCAGAGGACAGACACTGAAGACCCATTTGTGTCTGCTTGAGACATCATCACTCATAGCAGTTTGACATAAACTGCCTACTTACAGGAGCCTGCAAATGCACCTGAAAATTAACGTCTGAGAGACGGGTGACACATCCCCACAGGATGAGGTATTCATGCGATGAAAGGTCATAGAACATCTGTGATTTAATGATGGTTTGGATTTCAAAAGTCTGGAAGAGCAGATTGATATCCGTCACAGATGACTGGCGCCAAAAAAACCCCCCAAAACGTAATAATATTTTAGATCAAAAGGCATAGGATCGGTGGCACATGTTATCTTGCAGCAAATAACACTGCAATAAACATATGCGATGGTAAATAAGGCAATTGCTTATTAATTAGTCAAGAACAAATACAGACACATGTACATGCAGAACATACATGCAGATTAGAGGTCTTCATGAGTTTAACCAGATCCTAAAACTCAAAACCAACCAGCTTTCACATGGGCATTTTATATGTCAGTCAGGTCAGATCAAGCCCTCTTCTATTGCTCTGGATCTCAGGTCTATTTAACATTATATGGGATACAGAATGGATCCCACAAGTACTAGTCAGGATCAACCAGCGCTGATCATAATGAAAGTGTGTGCCTGTGTATATGGGTGTGTGTTGTAATTTGTAACTTCAGGGGTTCGCAAATGACCCGAGCTCCCCTGCTCAGAAGAACAGAGGTCAGGCTCATTTTAAAAACACAGATGGTAGCAAAGTAGCAATGCTAACTAGGAGCAAGGGCAACAAAAAAAGCAACCGTTTCACTGCAGTTCAAAAGAGCAAATCAACTTTGTGTCTTTATAATGCCAAAAGAAACAAAACTGCAAAGCTGATTCTAAACAGGCTGTATTTTTTTTATCTAACATTGTGACAGCAAATGGACAAAGATAAACTTTTTGGCACATTATTAACACTCAGAAGACAAGCCAAAAGAGATGGATAGTCTGTAACTATAACTGTAAAAAACAATACAAAAGGGACAACTGCACTTAAATTAGTTTGCTTTAGCAGGTGACAAACAGCCCTAAGGTACATTGCTAAGGAAAAGTGAAAACAGGGAAAGGAAATGAGTGTAAGGGCGCCATTTTAAAGCACAATACCATCATATGTGTTTTTTTTACACAATATTATTTTTTTCAAATTAGAGTTTTAAATTAGAGTTTTCAACAACATTGTTCATCACTGACACACCCAAGTAGTGCATTTGCAGGTCATTTTGGGTGAGGGTATAAAGTTTTTGGACCTGTGAAGACCTCTAAAGCACACTTATTATCCGCTCACATCAGTGTCCCATCATCCTCACTGCATTGAGCCTGATGGGACACTGATGCCACACAACAACCGAAAATGTTCACCTTGAACGTCATCATCAACCAGAGCATCTGAGGACGTCCCCAGGCAGGCAGCATGAAGTCAGGCAGAAAACAGTCCATTAACCTCTCTAATAATAATACAGTGATTTGCAGAAAAAAGCGCGTCTTTTACCTTTTTGGAGGAAAACATAAAGTGTTCTTTAACTTTCCGGTGAAACTGCTGCAGCACTTTACAAATGACTTCCATTTCTATTTCAGTTAGAAAAAGTTAACATATTACTGAAATCTGAGCAAAGGTATTGTTCACACAATGCAATAATAGCTGTTGTTTTTCATTAATTGTTAAAGCTACATCAGATCTCCAGGAGATACATTAAAAACAGAGAGCGGATAATGAATCAGCACAGGCTGCCTGGAAAACATCAGCTAATGAATGTGTTTTCCCTCTTTCTCCCAAAAGGATGACACAAGTACATTTGGGTAAGCAGATTCACCTACAATAATCTTTTCGATCACCTCAACAGTTCTGAATAAATCACACACTCACACACACATATACACACAAAAAGCTCTCTCTTTTTTTTCTTTTGCGTGCCCATGACATAGTTTTAATAATCTACTCATGAAACTAATGGATTTGTTAAAAAAAACTTGATATTATTGAATGTTTCCTTCTACCTTTTCTATTATTTAACCACAAAGAGACACCTACTTTTGAATTAACAGTTGATCACCTATTGAACCTACAAACTAAAGCTGTCTAAACAAGCACCATGTTTAATAACACAGGGGTGCTTAAACTGCGGAACCACTGCAGGTGTGGCATGGTGAAAAAAATGGAGTAAAACTAAGCTGCATTAATATGTAGGGAAGGCAGGCAAACAGGAATTTGCTATTGTTTGAGAGCTAACCTTTATTTCACTATAATCCAATGTGGATTTGGAAAAATTCTGCCTTTTTTGTTGCTTGCTCACCTGCCATTGTTAACTCTTGCTAAAAGCTGTGTGGTGGAGGTGTGTGAACTGCACTGTGGATGTGGTTACATGTGCCAACAGAGCACACAAGGGCCTGAACCCATTTGTACAGCTGGGTACAGTGACTGATGGAATAAACTTTCAACTACCAACCAAAGGCAGCAATGAAACACTGCTTTTTAGCCTAGCATCAAGTCATTTGTAAAACTAACTCCAAGGTAAGAGTTCAAAACAAACATGGGAAAATACTTAATAGTTTAACTCTAGGCTACTGTATGAGTACTTCTGGGTTTGGGACGCTATTGTTATGCTACTGTTAACAGCAAAATCAATTATAAAATCAATTGCAGTTTATTACACTCTTTGAATTAGTATTTCTCTTCTTGTAGGAGCTATAGTATGCTCTGGCTACAGTACACTACAGGATAGAGCCGACAACAAGTCAATAAAATGTCAAAATGTAAAAAAACAATTAAGTTTCCATATGTTGTCAGGCTTTTAAGATAATTTACACTTTTACTAATGATAAACTACTTCCCACATTGATGGTCTGAATGAAGAATTTCCTGCTTGATACATTATTTAAAGGTTTAAAAAAACATTCTGGTTATCTTGAAGCAATGTATGCTCCTATTAATGCTGGAGGGCTGGCTGCATTAAATATTGACATTTCAACCCCGTATCTTTGGCAGTCATAGGCCATGGTGTGAACCAGCCTGAAAAAATAGCCACACCACACCCACACCAACACACTCACACACAAGGAGCACACAAAGATCACAATGACACACAGCGGTTCACATAGCTATACAGCTGTGTGTAAAAAGGAAGACAACCAAAACATTTTTACAGGAAAAACTGCAGCAAAACTACTATTGTATAGACATTGGAAAATACTTTTTATCTGATCTCAGTGTTTAAGTGCGTTAAAACTGGCTGTTCCTCTTACACTTGACAGTTAAATGTGTGTGTGTGTGTGTGTGTGTGTGTGTGTGTGTGTGTTCAAGCACCTGTGAGGCTGTCAGGTCGCGTCATTCTCTCATAAATGTCGTAACTCTGGGGTCCATAGGGGTCGGTGTTGTGGAGCATGGAGCGGGGCAGAGTGGAGCTGTAGTGCTGGGGCACAGCGGTCATACTAGCCCTTACTGGAGACGACGAGTGACTCGGCTGCTTGGTCAGGGGAGGGTTGACGCTGTCCACCATTGTTAGGGGTGAGCCCATGCGACCTGATGATGATCCCCCAGTGGCCTGATAGGGTGAGGTGGTTCGACTGGCGCTGCCAGATCGTGAGTTCGTGGAGCCCATTCGTCGTAGTGCTGCAGGGGAGTTTTTCTGTGTGCCGTAGGGTGAGCCACTGCCACCGCCGCCAGAGGAACTGGTGCGCTGAGCAGAGGGCAAGGTTGTAGAGAAGATGCTGGAGAGGGGTTTTGGTTCAGTTACAATGGGGGAGCCGTAGGCACTGCCAACTGAGGTACGCAGGGAGCCGCGGGAAGGGGACATACTGCTGGTGTAGGCTGGCGAGTGAGTGCGAGAAGGCACTGAGCTTACCCTCCGCATAGCCCGGCCAGGCACTGCTGTTGTCACTGCTGAAACCTACAAATCAGAGTGAAAACAATATGTCTACATGGATTTGTTTCTTCAGTCTTTAAGCAGCAATAAAATCATTAGCAATCATGTTTAACTCTACTATATAAATGACTTTTGCAATGATAAAGACATGCCTAGTTACACAGCATTGCATGAACCAATTCATTAACAGGGCATGACTTCACTCTGGGCCATAATCACCCCTCCCCACTTCCCCAACTGTGTGTGGCAGTGCCATTTGGTTGCTCAGTGGTCTGTGTGTACAGCACTGTATGAAGCCTGATTATGTTGCAGTGTACTGTGTACCGTCTGTGCCTTTAAACACTACAATGCTGCCTTTAACAGAAAAAAAATACCAACAATAATTTTGTTGTTTTTCTCTTGTTGACGTGAATGAGAAGCTTATAGTCAGTTATGTAATTAGCCTTCATGAGCCCTTGATCAGTGTGAACAAGGAAAATTTTAATTAAAAACAAAATGCATAAATTTAAATGTTATTCAGGGGAAAACTATTTGCAGATATATTTTGTGTTTGACAACAGCAATATGTTGTAAGGGCTGGCAGTACCTGGGCTGAAGCCTGGCCCTCGGCCCTGGCATTCCTCACCAAGGTACCAGTGCCAGCGCCCGGGAAGGAGTGCTGCATCCTCAGCTCAGCCTTGCCCAGGTTCTGGCTGCCCACATAGCCGCTGCTGGCGTCCTGGTAGCCGCTGTCCGAGTACGAGTTCATTTGAGTTGAGCTCCGTGAATTCCCTGTGGACCCTGATAGAGAGAGAGCGAGAGAAAAAGACGATAAAAATAAAACACAGACATAGAGAGGACAGGACCAGAGATAGAGACATCATAAGCTGTTGCATAATAGACATGACCTTTACCTAGACAGCATTACTAATGACAAATGGCCAAGAAGGAGGAGAACTGTTTTACCACCCTATGATTCAGTGTAAGCTGTGATGACAGATCAGTTGCTATCACTCAGAGGCTGTGCACACCTGGTATTAACATTCATCCTGAGTGATCTGCTATCAAGAGGACAGCTCTGAGCATGGGTGTGACTGCAGCCAGTGTGTCCTCAATGCGATCTGACAGTTCAGGCCTCATCTAGAGGTGGTCTGGAGCAAATATGGCCACGTTCATACATGCTGACAGACCACTTATTCAGTTGATGACTTTTGTAAGTACACATAAAACAAGTTGTCTAATATTTGTGAATGCATTATCTGCATCATCTAATTCACTAATATCCCAGACTCCCTATGAGATATTGTTTTTTTAAAAAACTGCTGTGTGAGAACAAACGAAAACTTTTAAACAAACATGTCAGCCTCTGCAAATAAAGTAAACAGCAACCAGTACAGGCTACTTCTTTTTAACCCCCAGGCTCTTTTAAAAAACTCACGCAAATTTGTGTGATTTTACATTAGAAACAATACATTTGCATTAAAAAACTGTCTACAACAAATTCTTACATATTTACACCTTCTTGTAAATTCTGCTAATGTTATACACTAAGTTATTTCTTTCTTTTGTAAAAAACATGTCCTGTGGTGTTGTCTAATATATTTGGCCTGCCAATAAAAAACCCCCCAATGTGTTTAGTTTTTGTAAACAGAAAGATGTAGGCGTTTGTTTGCATACAGAGCAGGGAAATGAGATCTGATCAGTGGTCACTTGTGACGCATGCATTGCCAAGTGTGAACCGATACACTTAGAGTTATCCACTCGCAATTGGATCACCTAAGATGTTAACATTAGGTATAAACAGTCTCTCAAAACATCATTTATCAGTTTGGAAAAAACAGAAAATGCAAGATGAAATAGTGCACTGTATCAATAGAGGAGAAGCAAATAAAAATTGTACTTTAAGAAAAAAGAAAATAGTGAAGTGAGTTGGGGAAACAAGGGTTGCAAAAGATGGCAAGAAGGCAATAACAGACCCTCACTTTCATGGAGTGAGGACTGCTCCGGGGAGTACAGAGACACCTGCTCTGACTCAGTCCTGATGCGGTAGCTGGGCGACTGGGAGCTGTCAGTCACCCGAGACTTAGTGTCCCCTGAGGCCGAGGCATCTGGGAAGACACAGCAGAGCAGGGAGTCAGACACTCTGAGAAGCTTTGAGTCTAAAAAAAATCACAATATTTTGGTTTTGGATAGAAAGATTAAAACAGTCATTAAAGCGGTAAACAATTTTTGAAGTTGAGAGGAAACAACAGAATAATTTCTGCAACATTAGTCTCATGGTGTGTACTGTTGGAGTCATTAAATTTTACTGCCATATTAATCTGGGAGGGCCAAATTGGATGGCATGTCACATCAACTGTTTACACAGACATGCTTCAAATGGTTTAACAGCTTTTAACATTTACCCCCGCCTCCCCACCATTCCTGACAACCAGTGTGGCAAGCAGGAACTGGAATTAGCCCTCCAATGTCCCTTTGCACAATGTTTCCCCATATTCACTAACTAGTTAAGCGTGACCAGTGTCAGTGGGTTACTCTGCATTCACTAGAAACAATAGACCACAAGTGGAGGGGAACAGAGAGGCAAACACTGGCAGCCAGAGTCGGACAAACCCTGCCTGGTAAGCTGGTGTGACAATGAGAGCTGAAACCCGTGAAGAAGCCGCCTTGTTGCTAACGATGACCTGTTGCTTAAATCTGTTGACATATAGTGCTAGTGTGTTTGACAACCTAACACCTTGCACTCCAACATCTGAAGATCTAAAGGAGCAGACGCACTAGATGTGACGACATACGTTAAGTTCACTGCACTGCCTTTTTCTCACCTCAAATGTTTTCAGAAACATAATTTAGTGTATGGCTGAGCTGTAATATGAGAAGTTTGTAACCAGGCCACCATTTTTTCTCCTTAAACAAACTAAAACCAAGCACTGCCTAACTCACAGTACACCTAATTAGTTTTGTGACAGGCTGTTGCATGGTGTTCCACATGCAAAATTCACAAATCTTTCTTAGTTAATGCTTGCAATACATTGATAATGAAGCCAATGAAAGCACAGCGTTAGACCTAATTACATCTTCGTAAATCACATCTTAGAAGAACCACATGACAATCTGTCAGTAAAATAGATATGGCAGTATGAAAACAGCACAGTTAAAAAAATGCAGGCTATTTCAGTCATCAGTTTAACTACGCTGGAGGCACATTAAGTCTGACTAATGTAAATATTAAACCTGCTGTGCTGCTGATGGTTGAAAGCTTATTTAAACTGTTTGGTTCATGCTGGAGGCTGTCTGAATCCAGCTCAATCTTTAGATCAATAGGCCTCGGGACAAATAATTACTGGACACTAAAAATATTATAGGAATCCATCGAGAAAGCTCAAGCCACCTCCAGGCCCACTGAATGCACCAATTGTCACCCAGTACAAATGTTTTCTTTTAACTTAAAAAAAACTCCTTGGAAGGTGAGGGGTGCATAATAGAATGGACCATGTTTGGGTACTGCAACCTCCTGTGATGCCATACAAGGAGAAAGATAAAGAAAAAGATTTTGTTTGATATCATTTGATTTTGATTTGGGTGACAGAAAAGACTTGTATTTACAATAAAACAATGAGATTGTTCTACAAAACCAAGTGACATTAACATGTCCTCAAACTTAGTGATGAAAGGACTGAACAAGTCTTTTGTCTCCTTCCATTCTGGTAGTGACTGCGTGCCAGACACACACTGTGTCTTTTCAGACCACAGGGTTTTTAAACTGAGTCTTGACCCTGTTTGATAAATGAGATTGCCAAGAAGACAGAACAAGGGGGAAACAGGAAGGGAGAGGGATAGCAAGAAAGACAAAGAAGCTCCTTTACTTCACACATTAAAGATTAAACACTCCTGGCACCCATGTATGGCAAGAGTTTTGGCATTTACAATTAACTCATTTAAATATCAGAATTTCATTGTTGTCAATACTTGTGTTTTCATAAAAAAAGGGCCCATATATAAAATATTTTGTTGTTTTTTTGGACACACCAAAAAAGAGAGTAGTCCTTCTGCACACGGGCTGCCTCTGTCGAAAATCTTGCACTTGCTTTAGCTTTTGTGGCCTGATTGTCTACGCACCCCGAAACCCCTTTTATATATTTTCTTGTCGATTATTAATGTATCAAATTCAACTTTTAGAATACTGTTGCCCAGTTTATACAGCCCAGCAGCACCCATGTGGACTTCCAGCTCATCTGTATTTCTTAAGAATTTTATTCCTGTTTCCCTCAAATGTTATTTGTAGGAGTTTTGTTGGATTTAAAGAGCAGCTTTTATGTTACTGCCCCTTTATTATTACATGTGTCAGAAAAATATGTAGATTTTCAATCTCTATATAACTACAGTGTTGTCTAGAGTTGTTTTTACTTTCATGTCCACCTTAAAACAGTAGAAGTGCATAATTTTGAGACCGGCGATGCAGAAAATACATATTCATAAGTATGAAGTACAGCTTATAATTATGAAATTGCTGGGCATCTAAAGGGCTGGGAACAGAAAAAGAGTGAGGAGAAGTAATTGCCATCAGCAAGAAACTGAGCCGTGTTGTTTGGAGAACCAGTGGAGGACTCTGTGATGTTTCACTTCCCAATGTGGTAAGAGTTCCAATCAAATACCAGGCAGTTTCAAAATTGCTAGAAATTGGCTACTTTTTCTTTGAGTATTGCCTATTATAGCTTCTAAAAAACACATTAAATCAAGTATTAGCTTTTCAAAGGGTAATTTTTGCGAGACCTTAAGTCTAAAATCAGAAAGAAATTTAGCAGTCTCTTTTCATGCACAACCTCTGTAAAAAGAGGGGTATTTCAAAATCCTGAGGATGCTAAATTCCGCAGTGGTTTTTATTAAAATTTTTATTTTTTCAATGACATGTTACACCGTCGTAATAATAGGCAGCTAAAGAAAAAGCAGACAGAAACAGCAAGGAAACTTTCATTCGGGCGTGTTTGTCTTCTACTCTCAGTGGACATGAGGTGTGACTGCACTGACATTTCCTGGGGCTAAAATGCTTGTTTCCACAGTAACACTCCTATTCTGCACTTTCAGACAGAGGAGACGTACGCTGGCTCAAGAGGCCTCCCAGACAAGCAGAGGACCATTACGCTCTGTTCCACACTTTGAGACTTTAATTAATTTACTGTAGATTGGAAAAACGTACATTAGCACATCTGACTATCATTCATCATCTACAGTACAATGAGAAATCAATACAGAGCAAAACGGTGATTGTGATTATTCCCCAGCTCTGTTCTTACACTAATGAAATGCATTCAGCAAGGAAATGGGAATTGGGCAGCAAATGAGAAAACTGTTTAGTATTAATATTCCCAATGCATATGTACAACTATAACCCCCCCATGGGCTTTTTCTGACAGGATCGACAATAAAAGATTAATAGCTGTTGAAGAAATCCGCTAAGTTCCACTACACAATTAATAAGCTATGAAATACATTTGTTTTTTCAATTCACCATGTGTTCCCTGCTGAAGATCTTTCAAAGGATGCAGACAAAACAAACAGAGACCAAAGGGGTCTGGGAGAGATCCTTCCGCTCACCATCACGGATGGTGTCATGTTTGGGCGTGCAGAAATAGCTAGGATAAATAAAGCAAGAATATGCCTGAGGCTGCGTGTTAGAAATGATTATTGCGGAAATGTAAGACATGTCTGCACTACACACTACACACTACACACTATACACACACAACCAAACCTATCCAGAAAGATATACACACATACATACAGAGTCGGTCATTATTAAAAAAAAATCCAATATCACTTAGCTGAACATTTAAGTCTTATTTATGTTCTCTGATAATGTGAAACTGAACAGAACGTTCTGGTCCACTGTCATTCAAAGACCTCATAAAATACACCAACACTATGTAACAGGTGGGTATTAATGGATGACCATGACCGGTGAGTGTACGTTAGGTGAGTGCAATTAGGGTCAAATCGAAAAGAATTTATAAAGGAAATGTGAAAGTAAGTAATTCATACACAAGACATAAAGCCACAGGTTGCCTTTATGTGAACTGAGAAATTAAGTTTTGCATCCCATAGAAAGTAGGTGGCCCTGTGACCCATCATGTTGCAGTAAAAATCTGTGAAGTGAGCAGTAATTAGATGTTCCACATGAACTGTTTAACAAGTGCTGCAGCAAGTAAAATTTTCTTGTTATTTCAGAACTAGGCACAGGTTTAGGTGGGAGTGGAATTCATATACACCTGACAAAAATGACAAAAAAAAGGGGGAAAAAAAATCTGCTTTAAGGAAAGGGATATAGCTTTGCTGTTGCATGAGTTGACATACCTGTAGTCCTCCAAGGCATGGACTTCTCGGATGAGCTGTACGGGGGAAATGAAAGATAAAAAAGTGAATACACGCACTACAAACCAGAAACAACATGATTATCTGAAAGAGACACGCTGGGATTTCAAGGACCCTTTACTTGGGCATTTAACAAATCACTGTGTTTGAGATGAGTGATTGGTGTTCAGAGTATACCACGAAAGTGCAGATTTAATTTTGACAACTAAGATGTTTATTACTGTCATCTGTATTTATAAAAACCTAAAGGTGCCTTTGACAGTTTTTTTTTGAGTACCCACCAAAAAGCTATCAATGTGGGACTAAAAAGCTGTTTTTCACCAGCGGCTTTATAAACATGCCAAGCCAAGCCAAAAAGTAACAAAGGGCCAGGGGTTAGAAAACATTTTGGTGAGAGTAGAAACTAAACAAGGCATACTCCTTCAGTAAATCAGAACTGAATACAAAGCACATTCACATATATTCATGTATTTGAGCACCTGAAATCCTAACAAAATCCTGACATGGATGCCAGTGTATATTCCTGCACAGGAGAGTCTCCTGGAGATGCTCAGTCTCCAGAGAATAATGTGAGGAAAATAATGGTCCAGCCAGAGAGTGATTGTGGTTTCTGACTATTACTCAGCCACAACCACTAAGGATAGCAAGCAGCCAAAACTGAAAGGATCTCAAGACGGTGTTTAGTGATTGATGATGATCTGCTCTGGATCAATGAGTGCAAGATCATACTGAATGGGAAACTCAGAGCAGGAAACGCTGGAGGAATCACTATGAAATGTGCCTGATATATTTGTTTGTTTTCTAGTGGGCATGTCCTTGACTCCTTTCTGCTGTAAACTGTGGACATTTATTCTGGTTGGTAAAATATGAGACGCCCACTAATGACATATCATGTCATAAGCATTTGGCATGAAGTCTTCTGTACTGTGACTAGAAGAGCTTTATGGAAAATGTGATTCCTTCCATTAGATGCAGTTTTACCGGTGAACCCACTAATACTGGAAATATGCCTTCATTCTAAATGGGGGAACGGGCTGTGTGAAGATTTGTTCTTCCTGTCATTTTTCCATCTGACAGAAAATAAGCTTTGAAAACTGTATAGCCAAAGGTGATGACAGAAGTAAAATGGAGTCCTTCCACTGATACCTTCTGTGTTGTTGTTTTTTTTTGCGTGTGTGATTTCCCCCCAATGACATAACCACTGCTGGATGCATGAAATTCACAATGAGGACATATCTTTTTTCACTGTCTCTCCCAAAGTAGCTCTGTTTACATTCTTTCATCAACTTTGTAATACAGAGAAACTATTCATATACCATGTGTCATCACTTAATAGGATACGACTGCTGTGCAATCACTTACTGCAATATGTTCATTCATTTTTAGAGTGGGGCAATCTTGTTGCACAGAAGGGCTGCAGTCTAACTGCTTCACTAGAAGTTAGTGAGTAGAATACATAGTCTCTCATCATCCTGCTTAATGTTTTCTTCATTCAGTCTCTACCAGCATCAGAAACTGGAAAGACAGAATACATGCAACTCATGTTGACAAAATGCAGTTGACTGTATATGTTAAATCAAAGCTTGTTTTTAAAGCTAAAAAAACTTAATTGTAATTGTCAAAAAACAACAGATTTTTTTAAAGGAAAACAATTGTTATATTGCAGCAAAAAAAAATGCAGCTGCATCAAAATAAAACACTCTAACACTTAGTTACTAAAAGGAAGCACAAGTCATAAACTTTCTCACAGTTATTGTTCCAAGGCTGGTTACTGTGTCACAGGTTAGTCAGAAGACCACGGAGCAGTGTTCCCACCCTTTTCCTTTCAATACCCTCCATCTACTAGTCATTATTATCAAATGCCTGAATATGCTACTGCTTGTATTTTTCCATCTAAGGTGACACTCAATGAGATTTAAGAAGCACGGTTCTAAGAATTTTAATGAGCATGCAGGCAATTAAAAAGAGGAAGTTGGGCGAGTTGTGCTCCACTGAACCACGGCATATGAAGTAGAAGAACGGCCACCATAATGATGATGCACCAAGCGTGCTGCATGTCGACCGGCTGGCAGAGTAAAGTGACTGTAAAACTGCCAGTGCTGACAAACATCAGGCCAAACTCTGACGGGACACTTAATTTTCCATCATCCCCATTGGCTTGGTGAAAGTCACATCTTTTAGGATTTTTGCCTGAGGTCAAGTTTGATGACCACCCTCTTGTATACCTGAAGAGATGAAGGGGGTGGTCAACTCTGAAGGTGTCATGAAATGTAATGGCTCCAATCAGAACCCTTAAGTGTGCTGTCACCTCTGCTGATGTCCCGCTGAGCTATTGAGCCAAGCAGTGTGACCTCAACAGTCACAGCTAATTTCTATTCAAAATCAAATGTCCAGGGACAGCCACTGTATTTGTCTCCTTCTTATAAGGCTTTAAAAAAAAGGTGTGACAGTGTTTTGTTTCATGTTTTCTTTATCCCCTGCTCCATAGATGGGATGGATGGCTGCCGGTCCCCCAGTGGGAAAAGTGGCTGCATTTACATGTACTTAAGTCTCTGTCATTCTGTGTGTATGTCTTTTGGCAGAAATCTAATTTCTAAAAAATCACAAATATCAATGAAAAAGTTGGCCATTATTATAATTGGATTAAAGGCAATCTGGATGATACAAGCAGATTTCTGTAGGAAACATAAGGTTGTTTACCAATCCCTTAGCCATTAGCTATTTTTTCTCAGAGGTTTAGTGGGCATCAGCATGACAAAGACTCATGACACTCTAACTACTGGTGTCTCTGTGCCAAAAGAGAAGCAAGGTCAAAGAAAAGTAATTAACTTTTAGTGGCTGTTAGGTGTTGTATCAAAAATAATTAAAACCAAACCCCAATACTGACTTAAAGAGAAGTGGTATAGATTTTTCTGCCACAACTAAAAACTCAGACAACAAATTGATTAGGGTGTACAGTTTAACTGTGGGTTATTTAGCAAAACTGAAGTTAAATAAACTGTTCTTCACAGAAAAACATAAACAGACAGAACATTCAGACCTAACCTTCTTATCTTGCCTATCAGGTTAAAATAAACCCTTAACATAAGAAATACAACTAAAAATATTCTATTCAGGAAAGCAAGTGTGCCGCTTATATCTACTAATAAGATCTCTGGTGTGGTTTGACACAGTAAACTTGAGATCTGAAATTCAGTGCTTCCTAAAGAGGAAATGAAAGTTAATAGCCTGACTGTAAAAGTTTTCAGATAGTTGTTGTCCAGACATTTTTGGCAGCACTAAAAGCTCCTCTATACCCGCACCTCTCTAAAAAAAGGAGAAAGGGGAAACGGACACTCGTACTCCTGATTACTGTAATCTGCTGGTAGCAGAGGGCACCTTTTTGCAGGTATGCAGGCTGGAGTGCAGGGGTGCATGGCATAAGGGCGTAGGGCTCGTTATCACAAAGCCAGAAGAGATCACAGAGAGCCATTTGAGCCTCTGTTCAGACTGAGTGTTATGTATCCGGATATATCCCAAATGTATCAGGTCCATCTGAGAACAAATGCAGCTCAAAGCTAGGATCAAAATACTGACTATAATGTTGGTGATTATCAAATCTCCAGTATGTCACTAATTTAAGTGACAGATTTTCCAGCACATCTCTCATATGAAAGGAAACTCTATCTCAGTAATCATACTATGTGAAGTTATACTCTGAATTACTCTGGATTACTACAACACTGCTAGGCATTTACTTACTCATCCTTATGGTCTTATAGTGACAACCTTACACACATATGACAAACAGCGACATCAGTGTACAACAGTAACACTGATGGGTTTTTGATGTGGTGAGTCTCTAGGACCCACAGGGCTGAACTATGACAGCCAGTTAATCAGCTCATCAGTGGGAGACCCCGTAGTCAACCCAGATTCTTTAAATCAAGCAATCCTGTTTTTTTCCTTTGTCAGTGTGCAAAAATAACAAAAATAGATAGAAACTTGAAAAAACACACATTTAAATAAGGAATTCGAAATAGGGGCAACAATAAACTTGTTTGAAATGAGTTGCAACACTTGCTGAAAAAAAAAAATCAAGGTTACAACATGTGCTGGTGGTTAACTGGTGTGAGAAGGGGAAACTTGAGGTGGAGTTGTTTTAACAAGTTTAAGCTGTTTTTGTAAGCGTCATTGTACACGGAGCAGTGCAGGAGCAGTAGCACGGCAGGCTGTAAACTTTGCAATTCAGGGCACCAAATCCTAATCTTGCCTAGGGCCCCAAAATAGCTAGAGTCCGCCCTGTTGGCAGTGCTGTCTGCCGCTTGGCAGGAGGGACGCAGTGGTGCGCTAGGATGTTACGACTGAACTATGGGCAGGAGGACACACCCATTTACTTTGTTACTTTCTCTGACTGTGTGAAAATCTGATGTTTTCACATCACAAAGGATGAAGAAAGGCATTAAACAAAAAGCCTTATGGGTATAGGACTCGTGCAGGTTACAATATGAAGTTATGATGTGCAAAATAAAAAAAAAAAGGAAACAGTCAAATTTTTGTAACAGATATGTAACTGTATTTGATAGAAAAAATTCTGAGTCATCCTATCATGGCAGACTAGCATACAAAATATACATTTAAATAAAACAGTGGTTTATTTCTATTTTCTGTCACCTTTGCAAGCGGCATCAACTGCCATCATTAACATGAGTGAAAACAGCACTGATCAAAGTTGATCACACATGAACTTTTTCATCTACTTTTATGCACCCATAGAAAGTTTGTGGCCTTGATTGTGAGAATGAAACCTGTGCAGCAAGGACTGGTCCTGTTGCAGGTAAAGTGGCATATTGAGAAGATTGAGACTATGAGCACAGGATTGTTGCTTTTTTTTTTTTTACACCAAGGTCTTTGGTTTTTCATTTTTGTTATTTTAAAATGGATTTGCTGCTCACAATAAGGCATCATTAGGGAAAAAAAGACAGAACGTCCCCAGGATGCATCAATAATGAGTTTAATGCATCAGGGACACAGGATGCATGCCTGGCAACATCACTGGTATACGTTGGTCAATCATTAGTTAAATACCCAAACAATACAGCATTATTCTGAGCAATAAAAGCTACTAGCCTTGACAAAGCCCAACAGGCAAAAGCAACAAGAACCATCATATTAAAAGTTTGACAGTTATGCAGTACCTCAAATGTTAAACACTATTATAACTCAATTGTAATTTCCCTTGTCACTTTAAGGAACTACATTTTCAACAAGATTTAAAGATTGGTGCGCATATCACTTGCTTAATAACTGCATCTAGCATTAGAAACAGTGAAGCATGAGTGACTGTTAACAACACATGCACATAAAAAAATCTAACTAATTCAAGTCATAATTCTCCAACTGTGATTTGCAACAACATATTAAGATTATGTCGATCTCAATTTTTAAACTGGATACTTTATTAATATTCAGCATTTCAGTAGTAAACACCAGTATTGATCTCAACAGTTGTCATTAGCGAGTTCTAACAGCTCTCCTGTACATCGGAGCATCTCAACATTTTCTGCAACTTTGACACATGATACTGAGGAAACCATAGAAGCCATGTGATGACATATGACTTGTGTGATCTTTTCTTCACAGTGGATCTGTAATGCTCATTGGGATATTGTATGCAGTATTGAGCTGTACGAATGAACCTGACATGTCTGAGCTACAGCAGACAGGACAGAATGTGCGGTCACTGAGGTGTGATGATCAGGCAGCCTAGCGCTGTAGCTGATGAAGTGGGAATGAGTTCCCAGAACAAACTCAGAAGCTCCACGCTTCTTCCACACTGACAGCAGCGCTTCACTGAGCAAACAACACTCCACTATCAAGCACATTTACAAAGACATACACATGCTGTCACTGATAATAGTAGGTTTAATATTTTTTCCCTTAAAGTCAGCTGTATATAAATCTCATTTAAAAAATAACTATTAACTATTAAAAATGTATTATTTAAAAATAACTTCAGTCAATTAGTCAGGGAGAGATGCCAAACTGATGTGACCATATTTCTGATTAGCTTAGAATCCACTGGAGCAATTCAAGCCATTTTCAAACTAACAGGACAGGGGGGATATGTGTAGATTTATGGTCCAATCAGATGCGAGCACACTGGGTTGCTCCATCACTGTGCCATAAGGTTACACTATGGAATAAGGCCACTGCTGTGAAGGATGAAAAAGCCATGTGTTAGCTTGTGGCTCTGTGCTTTTAGAGCGTGTGTGTGTGAGCATGTGTGAGCGTGTATGTGTGTGTGTGTGTGTGTGTGTGTGTGTGTGTGTGTGTGAGTGCATCTTCTCATTACCTGCTGCTACCAGC
>JAQNCA010000005.1:12576535-12613306 GCA_029783725.1 Acanthurus tractus
TTTTGATTGTGAGTGTGTGTGTTTGAGATTGAGTGTGTGTGTGTGTGTGTGTGTGTGTGTGTGTGTGTGTGTGAGTGAGTGCATCTTCTCATTACCTGCTGCTACCAGCGCCTGGCGACTCGGCCCCAAGTCTGCATCTTTCCAGCTGACTGGCCACAATCTGCCTCTCCACTTCCAGCTCCCTGGTTAGCCGCTCAAACTGGAGCTCCTGCACATAAACACAAGAAAGAAAGAGACATGGAAATAAGCGTCAGGAGTACATTCTCAGAGAGAGCTTTACATACTTAAATTGACAGATATGACAAATACCATGTCAATAAGAGGGAGGCAGGTTGACAATCTGACAGCCTTCAACAACAGTGTTGTACTTCATTCAGGCATGTAGGTTAATGATGACACAAAACAGAAGCTTAAGACACAGCAAACAAGCTAATTCCAAAGAGAAATGTTTGCTCATGAGTAGCTTAAAAAATAGACACCACATACATTCCCATACATAAACCTAAGTGTACACACCACATACACACACACTGGCTATATGGGACTGCCATTTTTCCAGCCCACACAGAGAGATAAGCACCACTTCAGTAGGTGATATTTAGCCTTGGTGGCAGTGTTCCTATGGGAGTCGAGTAGAAATCAGCATTTGACTAATTATCTAGTCTGAGCGGAGCTATTTCTTGCACAGCTCTCTAGCATAAACCACTGCACTCATGAGACACACACATAGGATCTTTTGTACACAGAGAAATGATTGCACATTCCCATTTGCATAGCTTAGAAATACCTTTTTACTCACCCACACCACTACCATGGCAGTGTAATGAGGATATGCACTCCAGCACCAACTCTTATGTTCTTGTAAAAAGGCCTCACTCACTATAACCCTATGTGCAGATGGCTGGATCCCCACCTTGCTATCCTTAGTTGTCCCATATAATGTCCATTACCATGGTCAATTTCGTTCACAGCCAGCTGCATACACACACAGATACATACACACACAAACCAGCCCTCAGCATCTTTTGTGACCCGTCTGAGAAAGTTATGTCACTCTACGACGCTCAGACCAGCCTACTTTTCACACCTACTCTCTAATGCTCCCTGAGGGCGCATTGAAATCTCCCTTCACATTGTGGACATACTCTACCCACCCCTCCCCCAAACGAGTGTTTTATACCTTCCACTGCTCTCCACTCCTCTACCTCAGTTGTATGTATGCAGCCTCACTGCAGTGAAAGGGAAAATGCAGGAGGGAAAACTGCAAAGTCCTACTGCCTATATACTGTTTATATAAAGGCATTTTTAATGTAGTTGGGTTACCCATGCAGTGTCATTAGCAGCCCTGATTACATCTTGTGCAATGTGTATGCAGGCAAGATAAGACAGACCTTAATTCCTCCCAAAGAAAATCTTTGTGCCCTAAATGCTTGGCTTAGGCAGTGGATGAATGTATGTATAAACACAGTAAAAACACACTCAATATGACAGCATGATATGGAAACAGGTTATTGTTCACCTTCTTGATGTTGAAGGTCTGTTGGTTTGCAAAAATGAAAGTAAAAGCCTGCAGCTCACAGCGGTTGTATTCCGTGGCAATTCTCCTTTTGCAAAAGTCAAACCTAATCCACTGATAAAATGGTGCAAAATATGCCTATATCTTGTTCTGTAAACCAATTTTCATTGCACATTAGTGCAGTAAACAAGGCGTCTTTTAAATTTCTGATGGATCAGATGCATTTTCTGTAGCTGCTTCTCAAAAAAAGAGCTTCCCTGGGTTTCCAGATGAAAAGCTTAAAATGCTAGGAAGCAGCAAGCGGGCTTTGGCAGCATCAAGGTTAAATGATTTACCAAGGTACTAAGAGAACCCAAAGGTATGCTTTTCAGTACTAACAAAAATAATGCTGCCCTAGCGTGACATTACATAATGTATATTGTGGAATCTAAAGAGACATGACGGCTTGTGAAACATATAAGGAACACACTGTAACCCTACTGTTGTAAATGACAGGGATCATCACAATATCTGCTTATGCCTGATTAGAAAACACAAGAGTGTAGGACAAAGACACAGTGGTTTAAGACAGATTTGCTAGATGGAGAAAACAGAGGAAATGAGCCATCGGTTTTCTGTGGGACACATAACCCCTACTGAGAGATTTTGACACATGGAAATTGTCAATTTTAGCCTTTCATTCTAATCAATCAACCCCTTTTTGGGACAGATGTAACTCATTACGAATAGTCAAAACACTGAAATCTACTTTGATATTATTTGACACAAAGTCCATTTAAAGAAACTTGCCATTAGAAAAATTAGCCATTAGCAATAAATCTTGAGATCTGAGCTCTTGGTCCTGAACATACATAACTAAATCAGTATAAAAATCCTCACACAACCCGAAGGTCATCAACAATATGGCCTGTACATCTACAGCACTTAAAGTTTCTTCTTCTTACTGCTGGTTCGACTTGACTTTAAGAGTTATGGTTAGGCCGTCAGTGTTCGAGAGAGGGAAGTCTCAACAGCAGTGACAAGAGGTTGAGCCATGAATGCATGCAGAAAAAGAGAGAGCAAAAGATGATTCAAACACGCTCTAACTTTTGCCAATACAATCTTGACTTAGAGTGTGATTCAGCCACAAATATTCTATAGAGAGAACATTAAGTCAAAGTGACAAGAGAGAGGTGTCGTCCACATAGACCCATACAGATAAAGTAGAAGGCAAGATAGAAAATTTGAATGTTTAACAAGTGCAGTTTAGCTGCAGTTCATTTTAATATGGTAGTCTGGGAGCACTCGGTCATTGTTTGATTTGAAACAGTAGATCAAGCATTTCTGTTTTCCATCCAAAGAAGACAGGGATTTTCTGCTCCTGCTTTTGTCACATTTCTTGGCCCCATTTCTGCACCGTCTCTCTTTTAAGCTCATTATTCAATCGTTTTGTTTGGCAGTGCATCACCTTCTCAGAAGTCCAGCAATTTCATCTAAAGCCTGGAAAACACTGCCTGAGCAGCCAGCAATCTTTCCACATTAGGGTTTGCCTTTGACAATCGTGCCTATCGATAATTATGACAAGATTTTCACCCTTGATCAAAAAAGAAAGGTTATTAGAAAAAAAAAATTTTTTTTACCTGATGTTGATCATTCTCAAAATCTGCGATATATTATACAAATGCAGACACTGAAACTGTAATGAAAGGTATTATGTTGTTGGCATGATGTCTATATCACAACAGATCCTTTTCCCTGTCTAATTATATTGAGAACCCTGCACATCACACAGAGGTCATACTGCTACGTGCAAACACAGGAGAAATAAACATTAAAAACTTTCTTTACACTTCACAGGAAAAGGTTGGCCTGTACTCATTGTGTTAAGATATTCCATGGTCTTGATTAAAAACAGAATAAAAAGACATCCAGTGCAGACATACCACTGAGATCTCTTAGTCAGTGGTGATATTCAGAGCTTCCCCAAGCCCATTGCAGGAGGCATCCTGCCTGCATGCCTGCGCCAACCCTGCTGTCTTCTTACTATTGAAAGGCATGGAGGCCGTCCAAAGCTTCCTGCATGGAGCTCTGCCAACACACCTTCCCCACACCCCCCCCTTCCCCTCTGGCCCTGGTCACATTTGCAATAACAATGTGCCCCCTGCATGTTTTTTTTTTGCTTTTTTTTTTTTTTTTTTTTTTTTTTAAGATATTGCATTTTTTAATACTTGTGCCCAATTGCCATCAGTGGAGCTGGATAACACTTGTGAAGCAGGAGGATGGAAGGATTAGGAGGCCAACACTGTCTGATCCTTTAGCCAGCCATGAAAAAGAATGCACCATTTCTGTCATGCAGAGTTAACTAGCCTCTCAGGTAGCTTTAAGGATTACTGCCATGCCTCTTTACTCTGTCATCCTTAAGCTTTCCTTTGCCAAAAAAAAGCTTTTTAAAGCTTTCTTTCTCTCACACACATTTCAATTGACTTATTCTACATGACTCATTAAGGGTCTGTTAGAGTCTGTTATGAATATGGATCATATGTCCATAATTGGCTTGTAATAGCATAGGACTATGTGCCAAAATGGGCCATGCTCTGATGAACCAGGTCAAAGATCAAACTTATAAAATGACTTATATTAGCCATGGACAGAGAGTACTCACTGTTCTGTATAATTTATTGCATCTTCCTTGCTTGGCCCCTACACAGAATGGGACACATCTATTCAGTATAATGATCAGACTGAGTGCAGCAGTAATGACCATTAAACAAGGCCCCTGCTTATTTAACGGGTGTGGGCCCAGCCTTGGTCGGTACCAGGCTTAGTGCAGAAAGAGAGGACAGGGACAATGGGTGGCTGGCTTTCCTGTACCAACAAGGCCTCTACTGCCTTTATTTGCTATTACAATGAGCCTGTTGGGCCTAAACTGCCTTTAGTCCAAGAGCTGATTCAGATCCTGTCCCCTTGTGTCCTCAGACAGGCCCTAAAGAAACAGATGACACATGGCAGCAGACCACGCAACCAATATACAGGCTCCGTTGTCATCTTTATGGATGCTGACAATACAAGACCCATCTGAAATGCCTGAAGAGGCTTCTGCCTGCTGCTGGTTCAGCACATAGACTCGTGCAGCATAGATAAGAGAGGCTTACACACACATATAAACTCCAAATGTCATATTAACATGCACTGACTTATGCATGCACTTAACACAACCCATTAGAACTGTCACATGATACAGGTAAATTAAACGAACACTATGCTCAAAAGATAGTCTCTAGCATAGTCTTAGAAGCATATTATCTGTTGGTAATGGTAAATGAAGTTCCCAAACAAGCCAAATCTTTAACTAAGAAAGGACAGATTGTATGTGATCTGAGGCCTCTTACTACTTGTATTTAAAACATCTTTTTACCCTCCTTGTCAACTAGCACACTCCTAAATTATTGTTCCCGTCAGTCAAAAATGTATTAAATGGTACATTTGCAAAATATGTTAACATATGTCAGCATTTGTGGTACTCTGGATTGTACTATGGCCCATCTCTGTTGATAACTCTCCTTTTCAAGGAAAACTTCAATCCATTCTCAATAATTTGAGTGCAAATCTATTGCCCTGTTGAAAATGTATTGGGTGCATGAACATCAAAATCTGATTATGGAATATTTTTCTGTCTTAAGTCAAAATGAAATCTTAAGATTGGAATTTCAGTTTAATACAACTTTGCCTCTAGAGGAAAACTGTCAGTATCAAATATTCCGAGAAAAAGGTGGTTGATTAATTTTGGGTTAAGGATTAAAGCATTTATGTCTCTTTCTAAATCGCTCCTCTTACTTACTGCTGCCTTCTTCTATGTTCCAAACACATGCAATACAGAGTATTCATCTGTATAAACTGTAGTTACAAAATTGTCCAAATAATTAATTTAACATATGCTAAGATATATGATGCCATTTATCTAACTGGCATGTCTGCACAGGAAAGCATGTTCATGTCATGCAAGGTTCACCATGGTCACAACCTAGTTACTGAGCAAATTAATTAGTTTACCTCCAGTACATAAAACAAGGAACCAGTAACGTCATACATGGCACACACACAGTATAATAGACTAGGATAATGTGATGTGATGCTGCTGGCGATCCGAGAAATTGTGCTTGATTATTCTTGGTAACTTAGCACTTCTTCAGAATGAATAATAATTGTGCTCTGTAAATCATAATCAACCAATCTTTGCCTGATCATAGTTAGTGAGTGCCCAAATCTTACTATTAATTAAGACTTGAGATCTTGTCCTTAACAATTCTTGTGACCCATGTAGGTGTGTGTTAAAGTGTGTCTTGGTAATGCCTGGATAGAAAGCTGCATGTTCATTTGTGATATTCTGATCCACTTTACATAAGCTGTGCAGATGGCATTCCCCCTTAAACAAAGATGGGAATCTACCAGAAATATGTTTGTTCATTAAGTGGCAATGAGGCTTGACAGCCCTGCATCCTCACTGCAGTGTGTCAGACCCTTTCCAATGAAAGCCCAACAGTGCTGCACAGTGGGAGAATGACAGCAGAGGTTAAAGGATTCCTGCAGCAGCAGGGACAGAAAAGCAGACTTGAGGTGTGAGCAAAGAGAACAGGCCTCAGAACAGCCTGTGTGACCAGACCTGAAGGAACCACGCAGTGCAATTACTTACAGAATCTGCCACAAAGTCACCTTGTTAAAATACTCAGGTCTGAGGAAACTGGCTGCAGCGTCATGCCACTGTAGCAGAATTAATATAACTATGTAGGATAGAAAAGCATTAAAAAACACAGTAAAGTGACTTGCTGAGGTAAGTGAGCATGCGCTGCAGGCATAGCTATAGGTGAATCAGAGGGAGAGAATTGCTTTGCATTCCCAGCCACGGCACAGTTTATATATACTGTAAACACTGATAATGGGACAAGAGACCACATATAAATGTGAACCATCATTCACTGTCAGATAATGGAAAAGAAAGTTTACAATAGAATATCATTTCTGCCAGGATTTCTAATTCAGCATTACAAGCTGTTATAGCAGAAAACTTGCAAAGCTATTAAAATGATATTTTAAATTCTTTTATCGAGAAAACAATGACATACTATATTTGTATATTCAGCCATGGAATTTAAGGGCAAAGCAAGATAATACCTTTGCAAAAGCTGGGTTCTTACAAAATGTGATCCCCTGTTCAATATCTGATTTTAATGCTGGCTCATGTCCAATCATGGGTCCCACCATGGTGACCTCAGTGTTGTATCAGTACACTTTTGCTGTTTAAGATTCTGTGCTCATCATCTTATATTATCACTGCAAGCACGGTTCATTACAATGGCTATAAATGCAAAGTGTGCAAATAAACACAGCAACACTGTGTAATCCATTGCTGGCTGAAGTTTCTTCGTCCTCTGACTTTGAAAAACTGAACAAACCAGTGTCAAACGTTGTGAAAAGAGAATTGTGTAGAGATGCTCTTCAGCTTTGAGCTTCACATGTTGCTACATCAAATACACTCAGATTACGCAGAGGATAACATGCGTTATGTAAACATTTTAGTAGCAGTATCCAATCAAAAAACATTCTAACTATGCCAGTATTCTCCATACATTATCAGTTCAAAAAACGTTTCAGGTGGAAATCCAGAAAAAAACATGTTGCGGACTCAGATGAGTAAGACCACTGAGAATATTGTTTCCATATATTTGAACATAAAGTTATGCTTTGACTAGATAATTAAAATGTCAAATATTAAAGGAGCTGTCATCTGTATTAGCAAATGCAGCAAGTAGTTCTTGCCATACAAGAGACTGACAACAAAAGAAAGACTGTCAATGACAAAAACATAGTGGATAGGCCGTATGTGGGGTGGGGGGGTGGGCTGTCAGTGCTCACAGACAATAAATTAAAAATTTGTTACCAGGCAAGTTTTTTTTTTCCCTCACAAATACTTTTTTGGAGGAGTTCACTCTTTATCAGTTCATCCACTTTTTTCAGTCTTGGCTTATAAACAAGTACAGTGACATTAAAATGCCACTGTAGCCCTTGTTGGTGAGGTGTGATGGGCACAGGTAGTTTAGGCAAACAAAATGAAAAATGTTGGAAATGGGTTAAAAGCAAAGGTTGGTGGATGCCCAAACTCTAATCACCAAAGTAAATGCTTTGCATCCCCGCCTCATTGACATTCACATCATGACGCCGATAATTACACTTTAAAAGCACAATTTAGGCACCATTAGGAGTTCAAGTGGAACCAGCAATATGTGGCATCTTGTAAACCAATCCCAAGTTTTAAGTTGTATAGTACAGCAGAAATTATTTCTCCTAAAAACCTAGATTTCTACATTACTTCTTCAATTGCATGTGACATCTGATTATTCTAAGGGGTCACGTTTGTCACATACTGTTGGAACAAGTTTTATCCTAACAGCATCATTATCTTTGGCGCTTTTACATATGCAAAAGCCTCGATTCAAAAACAGGATATACAGCTTTATATTACAAAGGCCTGTTCTTACATTTAAAGATCCATACTTTTTGTTCTGCAACTAGGCATTCAGTTATTTTGTGCACAACTTGTTCCACCTAAAAAAGAAACTCTTAAGTGATTCCGCTGATAATTATAGTGGCAGCAAATGAGAGTAACTTGCAAAGCCAATCTGTATCTCCTCAATTGGAACAAAAAATGTTTCAGTGGTGCAATCACACAGCCAGTGCCATTCACACAGACCTATGAACATACAATTCCTCTGAGAGATCAATAGCATTGTGTCAAACAAAAAAGAACACTGCTCCAGGCCAAAACGAGGAGAGTAAGCAATCCAGGGAGTGCCAATCTGGAGGCTGCTGTAGTGAACAAAGACTGCAGTCACTTGTGCTATTACCTCAGGATCAGTCATTTGGAGAAACTCATCTGAGAGATGTTTGGGCAGAGGATGATACAGAGACATAAACCTCACTGACGATTCACCCAGTCAAGTACCTAAACTTCCTAGGTGGGCACACACTGGTCCAAGGACTACCAAGCAGTATTTACTGTGTCTCCACCTTTCTGAGTACAACTCCTGCTCCCAATGACCGGATCCTTTGTGTGTGCTGTTGACAGTGGCAATGTTTATAGTGATAATGATGATGATGACAGTGATGGTGATGAGTATTAACAGGCTAGTTGGGGTAGATCTCCTGGGGCTGGGTTCAAAACGACAGCGCTGCGCCTTGTCAGACACACACAGCACTCTTTTGACATCATGTCACATTGGAAGCAGTTTATCTCCTCTTCCTCTTTTCCTCCTTTTCTGTTTTCCTCTGCATTGACAGCCTCCTGCCAAAGTGCTTTAGAGAACCATTCACAGGTGACAGCCACTCCCACTCTGCCTCCCTCCATCATGCTCACAGTCTCACTTTTGTCCTCCTTCCTTTCCTCATCACCATCTTTGCCCTCCCTCTGCACCTGAGCATTTTGTCTTTCCTCTGTACATCAGAGCACTCTCCTTCACCTGTATCCCTCCCCACTGAATCTGTCTCACTCTTTCACTCTCACACTTGTTCTGCTCCCCCATGGGGTAATTGCTCAGAGCCAGGCTTCCATTTTTATGACTATAATCGAGGCCAGAATGCTTATGCCTCTAGATTTCTCCTTGCCTGTGTCACAGCAGCAGCACTGGGGAGAGGAAGGCAGATAAGACCCTGAGGAACGGAGAAAATCACTAGTCGATTGTAATTAGAGTACTTATTTCGCCTATGGAGGTGGAATAGACACTACTGCCTGCAGAGAGAGAATTCAACCTTTCTGCTTATGGCATGGAAATATATAATGGCAAAACACTGTCTTGAAGCTTTACCCTTGCCCCAACTATTAACTCCTTAAGCTGGGTCACTTAGACAAAGATGACTTTAGCTTCATGAAAACACTGCAGAGGCTTGCATTGCTATCTCAAGTGGATAATATTTTAGCCAGCTCATCAAGCCTTTAAGAGAGTACGGGAAGTGTAACACTCAAGGCAAGGTCAGCTCATTGGTTTTGCAAAGAATGCTGGGGTCTGTCTGAGTGTGTCTGTGCCTGATTCAGATGAAAACCGGGTCATAGAGTATAACTCCAGTTTGTCATGGGGAAGCAGGACGCAGACAGATTTTTCATGTGTAATGGACTCTGACGAAGTGGGAAAATTCCACTGTACTGATTTCTGGAAGGCAGTGTGTTAAAACTTCATAGTGTGGTGCGTCTAAGAGGTACTTTTTGCCTGATGTGTGGTGCATATAGGCATGTCCAGGCACAGCTAATGACAGCATTACTCTAAGGGCAAAACTTTATAATAGAGGAGGAGGAGTGGCACACCAAAACACAGCATTAAAAAGGGCAAAAAATAAAAGTCTTGATACTAGACATCATTAGCCAAACAGTACTTTGGACTGCAGTGATTAATTTGACCACAGAATTACATTTATGACAGAAATCTTACTGCAACACAAAAGATGAAGAACTAAATCAACTTCCTCCTCTGACCTAGTCTGAAGCTTTTATTGGTGTGAACACATCTAGGCACTAAATTTTAACTGGGCTTTTTATAATGATCCTATTTACCTAAGAAACACAAACAAGAGATACAAATACACATGCGTATACCTAATAAAAAATGTGTGCATTTCATAAATGATGATAGAAAAAACAAAATTGTTTACATCAAACCAGAAAGTTTACACTACCTGTACTGTTTACAATTTAAATAAACATTGCATGTTATCTTGTATTTATCAAGTATTTATACACACATACTCACTCATTACAAACACACACATGTATTTCCTTTTTTCACCAACTGCCATCAATACAATAACTAAAACTGCTTACCCTCACAGGGTTGCAAAGGGCTGGAGGTTCAACCTGGCCACTTGTGATGAACTGGCCCCTGAATGAGTCCCCAGTTCATCATAAGGTTGACATATGTAGACAGCATGCATTCACATCCACATTTGGGCAATTTAGAGTATTAATTCACCTAACTTGAATGTTTTGGAAATGCTCGTCTTCTTTGGACTGTGGGAACCTTAGACACCCAGATGAAACTGGCACAGGTATGGGACAAGCATGCAAACCCCCCAGCGAAAGACCCCAGTTGGTCGGTGGATTTTAGCTTTATCTTTATTGCTTTCTCTATATCTGTTGGAACTGTGTTGCGCAATAATGTAAAACCACAGTAAAATTACTTGCATGTGTACACATACTTGGCCTATAAAGCTGATTATCATTCTTCATGGCCAAAAATGTGCGGTGCTTCAGCAGTAAACCTTAAGATTTCACGGTTTAATTTAATAATCATAATATGTCAGCTATACAGAGCAGGTTTACTCTCCAATAATGAGCTAACTGTCAGAAAGGCGTAAGCCTCGTCATCACCTAATATCTTTCTCCACTCTCTCTGTTTCTCCAGCCTACTGATGCTGTAACACAAACATAACTAAAATAGACATACTGAGAAGCCACTGGAGATCTATGTGTACATTACAGAGTGCTTGGTGAGAATAAAATCAAAGTTGATGCAACTAAAGGGCCCCAACGTTACTGCAGCTATTCCTCTCCAGGGAGATGTGGTAAAAAGCAGAGATGAGGGCAGAGTGATCAATGAGATACTCTTTTAAGACCTGACCTCATGTTCATTGATGCTTGCTATGTGGGTGCCACAGGCTCCCTCACTAGACAAACATTCATGTGTATTTGTTTCAAAATCAATTTCTGCTTGTTCTTAAAAGTTCTGTTGAATGTGGTGCTGGGTGCAACTGCCAAGATTCTCCAGCTTATACAGCCTATAATAGTATTCATTCATATGTTACAGTCCTTGCTTTTATATTTGTGCATAACAGCACTTCCATAGGAATGCCAAAAACCCTTTTTAAAAAAATAATACTATTCCCTTACCAAAAATAACATAATATCTTTGTAGTAGATACCTCTTGCACAAAGTTGAGCTTTCTTAGTCTTAGTCAGTTTTGAACAAAGAGACTGCACCACTACTGCCTGTTTCTTAAAGGTGTAATGTGGAATTTTCTTGCAAAACAAAAGTTAGGTTTACCTTCAGTGATTCCCTTTCTGCAATGTGTGGATCCCTAGGCCTGACAAACACGATGAACGCATTTCCTTTTTATAAAAAACATATTAACAAGTTTTTCTTTACTTAACAGCCCTGAAGACTATGTGATTCCCTTTTGATTTGGTGATGTTGTGGCGCTCCCCTCCTAATATTGACATAACTGTTGTTGGAATCACAGTTAGAATTGCATACAAAGTGAGCTGTACAGAACTCACTGGATATTTGTACATTATTTGGATAGAAACAGCTTTATATCCTATCTGCATCTGCACTCCTTGTAAGGGAAACTGTAGTAGGTATGACCTAAAGGACTAAAATGAAAAATCTCATCATAAGATGCATTAGTATCCAACTTTAAGAGTAATTCTGCTGTATCTGCTGCTAAGCGTAGGGTTTTGCCAGAAAATAACAACTTCATATGACCTGCTGTCAGATCATGCTGAAAAGCAAAGGTGTCGATAGATACCTTAAAAACCTCTCTAGATGTGGCTGAGGTAAGGTGAGAAGCCTACTGTCACAGAGTAAGGGGAGATGCAATGATTGTTTAAGTATGGAGACAGCATGTTTGGTCTTTATAAGTGTTGAATTTGGTTATTACAATGAAGAGTTTTGGAGAAAAGTTGAAATCATCAGTTATTTTCACTCCTTTGCACACATGGCCCATTTACGTTTATGAAAGTTACCAAAACTGTTGGATGCAGCACCAATTTCCAAATATATTAATTCCATTAATAACATTTCAAATTCAAGTCAGAAGGATGAACGGTTTGATCATTCTCATTATTATTTTAAACTGTTTTTTTCCCAACCAATACCAATATTAATACTGATGCATGGTTACAAGCTAACATTGTCTTTTTTTAAAGTCTGCAGTCACAGAAGGAGAGGAGCTTAAGTTATTTAAAATCCATGCAAATGCTGAAAATCTTGTGTCAAAGAATGTTAAAAAAACAAAACAAAACAAAACAAAAAACCCATCACTCTTGCACAGCTATTGTATGCCTCCCTCCTACAATTTGATACTGGATGTTCTAATAAAAATAGGGCAAATGACAAAGGGGTTTTTTAAGTAATTTTACCAGTTTGCAATCAAATTTTGCTCAGAGTCATTCTTTGAACAACAGAGTTTTTTTTTAAGGGTGACAAAGTGTGCTTGTATCATTTTGATACCATTCTGCTGGGAATTAATCAATAATAATATTGATTTATCACCCTGCTTTTTGCATGAGCTGTCCCTTTTGAGTTGTGAAAGCAGAAGGAAACCAGATTTATAGCAAAGAAGGTATATTTTCAGTGAATGATGAGGCAAGAAGGCTGAGAAAACTTGCTGTTACGTACAGTGTTGCAGTGTTATGTATATTGGGGCAAAATCTAACATCCAAGTGAAGCAGAATCTGACATCAGTGTCAGCTCCTATTATAGTTTTATTGAGAAAAAAGGCATACAGCTCACCAATTTTGTTTTATATGGTAAAATTTTCCCCACAAAACCTTTTTTAAATATATCACTGGTCAGATTTTTACATTTTTCATGCATTAAGAAGTTGCTATTTCCTGTGGCATTTAATTGTAAGCATGGTTCTGTGTCTCAGATTAAGCCTTAGTAAGAGAAGGTAAAGAAAAAAACAGGACAAAATGTAAAACAGTCGATGATTGGGCTATTTGAAGAATAATACAAGTATTAATAACTACCAAGCAGAATGTACCACAAACTAATGAATAGACTATAACTAACGTTTTTTTTACAAATGGTATTTTGCTAGATGATTCTCATATGGAATAACTTAAGTATTTCCTTTTCCCCAACCATTTTTTTTATCTTGCAATATTAAAATAAAAACATCAGTGGTATTCAGAACAACAATGAACTTTAAAGTTAAATACATCTACAAGACACACTGGAGTGCCGTAAATGCTGAATCTACAGAAAGACTTTTCTTTTGGATGAGTGCCAAAATCCCCACTCCTTCAATTACACTTAGGAAACAGATAAAAAACTAGGTCTTGGATAATCCTTGAAACAACCCCTTTGGTTAAATTAAAATTTGAGATAGAAGAAGATAAGAATTACCAAAGAGGGGAGATGTGTAGAGTTAATTCTAAATTACAACACAGTTTTAGGCTATGTGGTTAAGTCTGGGTTTAAAATTACCAAGTGTGATTCCTCAGAGCAAGTAGGAATGTGTAGAAAAAAAACATTGACATTTAAACACTTAAATGGGGTCTATAATAAACCATTAAGGATTTGACATGCAGATGGCAGATCAGTGCTATGAAAGAGGCAGACAGCAAAGACAGGACTCCAATAAGCAGGGCTGCAGCATGACAGAACCAAACCCTAAACTTAAATGGAAAAAAGACTTGTTTGTTAGTAGTCGAAGGGGAAGACAGAGAGGAAAGACATACGTCCAAGCAACTGAACACAGAGCAAGAATGTAATCATAAGATGTTGGCGAGTCTGTCCTTGTTTGGGCATCTGGGCAAAGCCTGTGCAGCTGTAACTACAGTAGTGGCTGAACCAAAAGTTTGAAAGGACAGACTAAAAGCAGTGAAGGAGGAACAAGAGTGAATAAAACATATGAGGGAGGGAAAATCTGCCAATCAGAAGGCAAAGGAAAGGAGAAAAAAATAAGAGATGTTAGAGCCATTGAATAAACACTTACACAACACCCAGTCATCCTAAGCCCCAGCCCTACCGCAACCACAGCTTCAGCACAGCAGACGAGCCTGTTTACATCCACAGCGAGATCCCTCGAAGGTTTTGCCTCTCAACAATCACAGGAAAACCTCACACAAAAGCACAGAGTGGAAAAAAAGACACACACACACAAGCCCAGACACTGACCTCCTCCATCTTTTAACTCTCACTCACCCCTCCATTTGCCTCTCCGACTCTGTGAAATACTGAGGAGAACGATCATTTTACAGTCTCTACTCTATAGCAGGAATCTCCTCTGAGGAATGTCTCTAACCAGTCGGACTAAAAGCAACAGCTCAGGCAAGCTACTCGCTCTTCCTGCTCGCCTACATGGATATCTGCTCTAACCGGACGAGCCACCGAGAAATACTCTAGGGAAGGAAGTGACATCGACAGGTGCTCTCTCCTTCCTTCCTTCCTTCCTACATTACTCGTGTAAACAATCTCTACTTTCCTGCAGCAAGCCTAAATGGGACTTTTGTGAGTCATTCGTTAATAAACACCAGAGAACTCATTTAATTAATTTTAAACCATAGCTCAACTGAAGTGTCACTTGGGGGAAAGAAAAAGTATGTGAGATGTCACAGATGGAAATTAACATCATTAATAATAAGGAAAATCTCTTTAGCCCAGTTTGCCCTGTGCTGGATTCCCAGGAATATGGAGGGCTGGATCGAAGCCAGAGAGGAAAGATGAGTGTGCGTATGTGTGTGTGTAAGAGAAGGGAGAGTGGGTGAATCACAGAGAGACAGGCATAGATGGAGTGAGTCAGAGGGCATGTCGACCACAGGCTCACAAACCCTGCTTGAGATGATCTTCCTGGTTGTCCATTCATGCACGCCAGGCCATGATTGTTGGCAATGAACAACCAATAGCTCCTAGTCAAGCCTATTCTACTTCAATTTTTCCACAATACAAAAAGAAATAACCGCAGCTCTTCTATTAATAAAAAACCTTTCCATCATTCTGCAAACAGAGACATATAAACTTTCTACTTAGAGCTCTGTGCCACGGATGTAAGTTATGTGACTATGGTGACAACAAAGTGTGTGGCACGTATTCACTGGAAAAAAATGGATGGATATGTTGTTCAGTAGATTTCTTTGCAATAAAATGTGTGAATCACTGAAAAATTAAGCATTCTATAAATGTCAGTGCACATAAGCGGTTCATAAAAGCTTAAACATCCCATTATATGAGAGATGCAAAATCAGCAGGGTCCAAGCAAAGTATGAATGTAAGAAACAGACTACCTGTTCTTTGACGGAGGCCAGGATGTTGTTGGCGGTGCTGTCAGCCTCCATGTTGCGGACAGCTGAACTGTCGCTGATGGTCAGCAAGAGCCCCTCCTCCGTCACTGGGCTCTGCTCAGGAGCTGGCATTCCTCCTGTACGGACACACCGCACAACACACACACACACACACAACATGATCTGGTCACCACAGGCACTCTTCCGAAAAAAGAAAAAAAAAAAACTAGAACAAAAAAAAACAAAATAAAACAAAACAAAAGACATCTTGTACACACATACTGGACTGTGTATTTGTATGCAGACTCACCACACTCTGAGTAAACCACTCCCTGATATACACAGGCAAGTGATGAGGAGCGACTATCAATGGTAACACGCTGCTACCATCAGCGATACACAAACGCACACCCACACACACCATATGGCCCAAAGAGAAAAAGGCTGTCAATGTTTCACGTCTGTGACAGTGCAAATCAATTCCATATGGCCTTGAGACAACATACAAGTTAAATAATGATTTGTGTATGTAACAGTCACATAAAAAATACAACACAAACAGAACAGAACAACATCCTGTGATTTTTGTGAAAGAGAAAAGCAATGCAAATTCAAATTCTTGCAATGCATAAGCTTTCTCATAGAGGCTTGCACACAGGAGAATACTATAAACATTTGTGTGTAACACGCAAGTGAAAGGGTGAAGGGGATGAATGAGGGCAGGCCATTGAAAAAATAAAACAAAAATCAAGTCAGCAGTCGATGGTGGAGATAAGGTGTTCCTGTCTCATTCGCTCTCTCTGGCCTCTTGTCCAGGACCGAAATGAGAAAGTAGAACGAATAGTTATGGTCTCATTATATCTGTTGACAGGGAGAGTGTCAAGGGAACGCTGCTCAAGGTGGATCCATATTTACTAGAAAGAGCCTGTTGAGCCAGACAGGGCAGCTAACGGCTGCAGTGGCTGCCTTGCAACTCAGGGCTGCTGCAGCAGACAAAAGCAAGGGGTCTAATAACAGAGAAGGTATGTGACTTAAGGGATTCAGGGATTTTACAATGACTTTTACTGCCTCGGAGATCCACTGCTGCTGTCATCCCCAAGATACAAACGTAAAGACATATTCCATGCGTTGGTTTCTTCACACTATCGTTACCTGCATGATTTACATAAGCATGAAATAACCATATGGTAATTTACAAAATGGCCCTGATGCTAGGAACTGAATACAATATAATAATCCTCCATGAAAGTTACTATTATAGTATTCTGATCCATAATGGCAGCCTGAGGGTGACTGGTGGGGATGCCACAATGAGGATATTTTCCCACCAGTTAATAAACTTGTGACTATATTGGGGTTACGCCAGACACATTCTGAAGACACTGTTTGAAGTACAGTTAATCCACACTAAACATTTGCTACTGCTGCAACTTCACAATAAAAATCATTAAACTGGCAAAATTCAAATTGAATGGTATCATGAGGTAAGCCCAGGAAGTGCAGTGTGTTATCAGCCATTAAAGGTTTGTGTACAAAATATGACAATAGAACAATTTTAGCATTTTTAAGAGCAGATGAGTTTGAAATATTGCAAGAAGTAATGAAACAAGGAGAAGCCACAGTGAGCCATTAGATGAAGAGCTGCAGGCGACAGGCTGCACGCCTCAAACTTCTCAGTCAGGTAACCAACTCCTTTTTTTCCTCATTAACGCTATCAGTTCCCCTATTAGCAGCTTGAATGAATGAGTCAATTTCATGTTGACAGACATCATTTCAAAAGGGTTTAAAGGTCATATACTGTCATGTAAAAGTATTCACCTCAAATCTGTCTGCAGACACACAGACAGACAGATAGACACACACAGACACACACCAGCAAGAATCATTATCTCACATTGTCAGTCAGTTTGTGTAAGCTGGTTTGGCTGTTTACAGTGAGAGCATAGAAGTTTTTGTCCATGGATGAAGCAGTTAGGGAAAGGGGCATGAGGTATGCAGGAGGTCCCCCAGACGTTTGGACGAAATGTGACCCTGAGGTACTCTGGGGATTTGTCACTTAGGCAGCATAAGCACTTCAAGGTGTCTAGGCTAAACAAAGTCATGTGCAGCCCCAATGTGAAATGACAGAGGTTTTTGCTTCTATAAAATATTTTGGTTTGCAGAAGATGTGCCATATATCCCTCCGTCAGTCTCCCAAATTCCTTTTCTGCTCATTCATAGTGTTTCAACATACTGCTCTAACTCCCGCCCACCTTAGCTGCAGCCTTTGAATCAAGGACATGGCACTTGATTCCCAGAAAACACAGCAACAGGAAACGGTGAAAGCTGTTTGAATTTGAAAGAGCTCCTCCTCCCTGACTCATACACAACACAAAGGAGAACAACACAGACAAGACAGACTGAGTGCAAATTTTAAAACTGACAGAAGTTGCCAACCCGGTCAAAGTGGACAAGCTCCGTTCTGCTTTCTTTCTCAGGAACTTCTCACAAAAGGTTTAGGAAAAGTGTGCAGCTACTGAAGCTAGGCTCTTTAATCATATTTTTTTCTTTAATTTCCCAGAGATTAAGGATAGAAAGGGCCTTGTCGTGCCTTTTTGTAACCATACACAGGTATATAAAAAAAGTTCTCCCTCTAAAAAGGAATTATTAGCCATGTAGGAAAGTCCTCATTCTTGACCACAATCAGTGTTTTTAATCTGCTCAAATGAATATTTATCCGAAACCTCACTTGACGGCAGGAAAGTGCAAACTGAGCAGACTGCATGAAGTGGAACCACAGAAAAAACAACATACAAAAGGAAAGCAAACCCTACTGAAAGCACCATTGAGCAAGACAAGATGTGATGTGTATCACAGCCTACCTCGGAAATTTCCCATGTTATCTGGTCCAGAATAATTTCACTTTGCTGGGCTGGGGGTTCTCCGCAGCTGTAGGTTAGGAGTAGAAGACAACAATGCTGCTGCCAACCTACAACAGCCCTATATGCACACAGCTAACTGGTTCTTCAACATTTTACTTTCTGTATCCCTCCAAACGCTGAGGGGGAAATAATGTTGCTGAACTGCCTGTTGGTTATAAACTTAGAAACGTTTAGCTCTTGGACAGTTTGAAAAGCAAAAACAAGGCCTGGATGTAGGTGAGAAGATGCAGAGACGAGCCCAGTCTAAGCAGATTTCAAGTCTGTCATTAGGTTAATTCCTAAGGACCATACTGCGTAGTTCCCACAGAGTCAAGATGACCTCATCTTGAGGGCAACAAAACGACAGACCAGTGCCTAATTATTACCATTATGGTTATTTCCCTTGACTAAGCAGAAAATATGAGCTGTTTGCTGCAGCATGACAAGAACTTTGAGCATTGCTAATGGCAAAACAAATCTTATTATTTTTAACGGTATTTCTTTCAGTGACAGATTCCAGGATGGAATAAAGAGCGCCTATTTCACCAGACACTTTTTCTAGTCAAAAGCTAAACCTCTCCTCTAAAGTATCATAATCCTTAATGTCTGAGCCTGCCAAGAAAAGTCTTAGTCTGACCCCACCCTGACTCGACAGATCACATGACCTGATCCACTGAGAGATCAGACTTCGGCCACTCCTCTGAGCCTCTTACACAACTCCTCTTTCCATGACTCTTGATTCAATGCAGTTTATGGAAGGAGGAAAAGAAAATGGAAGCTATAGTGCAACATGTTTTTAAACCTGACTAGTTTGGTTAGTTTTAAATTTAAAGAAAGAGAGCGTTTCTGAAGATATTATTGCTTAAGAGAGTTGAGACAGATCCACTGTCCCAGATTCAAATACAGCCTCATTCCATCAATTTCATCTGCAGACATTAATTCATCAGTTTCCTGATCCCTTTGAAAGCCACCTGAGTCTTGTGTCACCTTCCCCAAGGATCACCACTGCAGCAAATAGAATATCTGCTGTAGAACAGGCTACCTTTACATGCACACAGGGAAAAAGGCAACAGGGAAAACTGAGATAAAAACAGGAAAACATTGAGACTGTTTGTATGCACAGAAATAACTCGTTTGTGTTATCCCTTGTGTTTACAGGCATCTGGTCACCAAGCACATTTTTCACAGGGCATGTTTTAAGTTAAGACTTCTTTGTTTTAGTTTCATTTTTAGCTTGAGCTTTGATTTGGTTATCTGCTATTCAAAGAGGAAGGGCGTAATAACCTTTCCATTAATTTTCAGAAATCTCTCAGTTTACAAGATGACTAATGTGAATGCAATAAAACGTAACAGAAGACTAAACTGATGTATTCCTCTGATACTTACAAGAAAAAAAATCCACACAAATTTAGTGTTTCTGTCAGTCAAAAGATTCATTGTATGCAGGCAGCGGGAGGAAGATTTGTCTTCAGCCGGCTGAGTGACACCAGGTCACAGACTTTCAATAGGGTTAAATGAAGATGAGCAGAGAAATAATTATACATTAGCCTGAATTTCAATTGCAGGGATTCTTGGAGAAGCTGCAGTTCAAATGCTAATTGTTCCGACTTGCTGACCCAACAAGAGCTTGAAAATCTACAGCACAAACAGAGGTAAGAGCTACTTGAGGAATCCACAACAGGCCGCATCTCTCTTATCTTCTGCACCACTTTTTGGGGACAAAAGAGGCGGTAAGTAGCAGTTCAGTACCAACTTTAAATCCTTTTTGAAGGGGAAAAAACACAAAATATGTATGGTAAGAGCTACATTCTGTGCATTGAGTTAATGAATATCTCATTGTGCTTTGGCTTAACATTCCATTAAACCTCTCAGCCACAATACACACCCACCAGGATGTCTGAAACAACCTTGAGATGGTATAACAAAGTACATGCTTGTTATATACTGTATATCTAAGCTGGATTGCCTGTGGCAAACTATAAGGAGGCAACCATGAGCCCCTGAGAGATGACATTGTGCAGGTTTTCATCCAAACCAAAGACTAAATTAGATATTCACCTATTAGCTTTAATTTGTGCAGGAGGAGTTAAGTAGTTAAATCATTTTGTGTAATTTTAATGAAAACCCACAAGCTCTCAGGCTCCTGTGGTACATTGTTGCTCATAACTTATCTAGAGTGACCTAGCAGCATAAGGTAGTATGTGAAATCTTTTAGGGGAGAAATTCAGTCCCATTAGTAATCTTTCAGCAGCTGCAAAAATGTCCCCAAAGACCTACAATGCTTAATTGCTTCTTTCAAACAGTGTATTGACTTCACTGAATAAAATGAACATTTGTGGTCAAATATACTTTATCAGAATTCACCAAGATAAACAATAATATATTTCAGTCTCAGTAAATCCCCAGAATGAAGACAGAGGTAAGAAAACATATTGGCGTCAGCCAAGAAAAGCATTCACAACCGTTGCATTATGCTTTATTCTTTTATGTTTCGCTGAATTCTGAAACAGTTTCTGAAATCCCCTACTGCACACAGCGTTAGGCTAAACATGAGGTTAGGAAGTGCTGACTGAAGCCCTGACACATTTGAACTTATTTGAGAATGTGGGCAACACAAACACACGAACAGTCCTGTACATAGTTCATGTCACTTATTAACCTCAACCTCAAACATAACACTCCTTAGTAGAGCCTAATGGATCAGCTGATTCACCAATAATATTTAGCGATACAGGCCTATCATAGTGACATCAGTAATGGCTTATATTTTGATCATCATGAAATGGTATCCAACTTTTTCTGGAACATAATGCAGAAAAATAGGTTTGGGGTAATTCAAATTAATTAAATTAGAAGTGTAGATTACTTCTCTTCATTTTTTGGTCAATAAAGTTTAAAAATATCCTGAATTCATTACTAATCTTTGTAACAAGTGGTTGATTACCACATTATATCAGAATATAAGCTGATGTGTATCAGTCTATGTTACTCCCTAATATTGGTATTGGCATCAGCCCAAAAATTCAGTATATCGGTCATGCTCTACTTTTAAGTATCGGCATACTCTGAGTTCTTTATGCTGTAGGTGCCACATGTGGAAAATTCTTTTGAAAAGGATGACGAATTCTTAGTAAGTACATGATGGACTTGCCAGCAGCAAAACACAAAAAGTTATTATTAGATCCCAAGATGTTTCACTTTCTGCTGCTCTGAAGTGCTGTAAATTCCTTGCTCAAATTGACACACCCAACGGCAGAGGAATTTCTCTTTTCCAGAGCACAAACAGTCTCACATGCACACACGGCCACTGTACCAGTCATTACCCCACATAAGCTACAGAAAATGATGTAGCCTTCTTTAAATAGACACATACCTGTGCTTTTGTTGATACAGGATTAAACAAGAGAAGACGTACAGCTCTAAATGGAGCTAAGACAATGGTCCAACAGGATCTCCTTCACTTTCTTAACAAAGTGGATATACAAAGTAAATGATTCAGAAGCTGCACCCATGTCTACCTCACACCTTGAACCTCACCCCAACAAATGTTGCAATAACCGGAGGCCTATCTAAGCATGTGTATCCACAGGGCAGGGCCTCTAAGTAAAGGCAGGAAACAAGTCATTTTACAGTCTATGCAACACACAAATACACACAGACTAATGCCACAAAGTGCATGCATACTCCATGCGCTGCATTTTATCTTGCAAGATATGTTTACTCAAAAAGGACTTGGGGAAGATGACTGCACACCAAGTAATGCATGTTTACACTGTGCAGCAGTAAAAACACAAGACTAACTTTCCATCAACAATTTCCTACAACAATCATTCATTCTCTACACCATTTCCTCACAACAATACCTCAACTAATGGGGAGCTAGGAGGCTCAACAGATGTTTCCAACATGTCACCGCTGCTAATATATTGTGACAGAACAGGACTTAAATTATTATGATTGCATGTCAATCCTTTCAGCAGAATCAATAGAGTTTCTACTAGACAGACTGGCCTCATCCTGTTACACAGTGTAAGAGGAATGCATTTTATTCTAATGCCTTTCTGCACATAATTACAATGTTAAGACAATTACAGTAGCAATGATTCTCAAAAAGTAATCACAGTGTAATGCTCTCTACATCTCTAGCAAAGTTTAATAAACTTTATGGTGCAACAGCTGTGGCACAAGACAAAGACAAAGATTTTAAGCTGACTGAAAGTTAAATAAAAGACATGCAGACCTGTTCATTATTGAACTTATTTTAACAGTTTAGTTAAAAAATGTGTTTAATAAATGCTAGAGTGTTATCAACCCTACACACGTCATTTCCTGTGTCAAACTTTTACCCCAATGCTAAGATTATGAGATGGTTACGAAATGATCATGTTTCAATTCAATGTTTCTGTAGAATTCTGGGAGAGAGGTTTCATAAAAAATACTGAGATCATCCAAATGGGAAAAATTGAAAGGGAAAATTATCATAACAAATGTTCCAGTATTGGCAGTGTCCTGGCCTTCACAATGTAAGGTGTCAGTGAGGTGAATAACTGAGCTCACTCAGCACCTTCTTTTGAGACTGATTATAGTAAGTGATGAATTTCCCCTGCAAAATAATCAATCACAAAGCTATAGGTTGTATGAATTTAGCTTTGCTGATTGCCTGTTCATAAAAATGGCAATTTTGTAGGTTTGTTGTGATTAATTGGGGAAATTAAAGAATGATGGCTTCCAAATTTTATGACTTACAAACAGCGTGCTATGACATATTCAAAACATTTTGTGTGCATAAGTAACTGTGGTTAAAAAAAAAAAGATTACTGATATGACTACGAATCCACGTCAGTTCTGTTCATAGTCTGGTTTGTGTGTTGACAGGGGGATTGACTCTGTGTTTCCACTCAGAAAAAATTAGATCAGGATACAAAAATCAGGTTCTTATTCAATCCTTTTTTGGCCTTGACTCTAAAAGATAACAAACATATTTCAGATTAATGACTGTATTCCATTATGTTTAAAGATGACTGAAAAAGCTGGAACTTGCATGTTCCTTAGTTAATCAGTATGAACACTGGAATTCAATCAATAGACAAAAAGAGAAAATAAACATGGAGGATGATGACACAGAGATTCCGGCAAAGTTAGGCTGATTTAAATCCAAAATCAAGCTTATTTTGGATCTAAAGGTTAGAGTAAAGCTTGACAAGACTAGTTGTTTGTACGAAGAACAGATGACCTTATTGGCTTAAAAAACAAATTTTGATTACCACTGACAAATCAATCAACTACTTAGAAAATCTTGATCAAATGACAATGACAGCAATACACATTAAATTCCAAAAAAAATCCTGTCTTAAATCACTGCCACATGAAATGTGTTGCTTTAGTTATGGTTTCATTTTTTATTTGACATGGACATCAAAATTATTTGGACAAACCAGATGCATTGTTTGAATGGTAGAGCACACATGCTAATTCTCAATATTTGTCCACTAGAGGCTTTTGAGAGAGAAGTGAGAGTAATAATAGTAATAACAATAATAGTGAAAAGGAGAGGGTAATAACAGGGAGAGAAAAAAAGGGAATTAAGTATACGATAACATTGCAGGGACAAAAAAGTTAGATACATGAGCTTTTGAGCAAAGGCCACATGATAAGACATAAACTGGTGGCGAGCTATTTATGTGAGCAAAGTTACTTTGATTTTAGCCATTGTTTGAGTACACTGTCTAAAGCATTACTATTTAAGACAACACCAACTTCACAACCCCTTAAACAGCAACGTAAGTATGCTGCCTGTCCAACATCATCTCACTGACAGCAAAACTAAACACCTGCAGTATGACTAAAAAAAGCAAAGTAGTAATGACTGTAGCTGTTGTGTTAAGATGTAAAGATAATGATTTTATGTTGACACAAAACTGCTAAATCTTTCATTTAAACTGACAGGCTGTAAATCTGTGCAAATACACTCTGGTCAAGCTTTGCTTAAAAAGTTGCTCAGTGTATTGAACAGACTGTTGTAGACAATGGGAATGAAATACTGAGGTTGAAAGACAGAGTTCCTCTGCAAGCAACAATGACTTATGCACTTTGGTGAACCTGGAAAAACAAAACACAAGAAAGGAAACTCCTGTTCCTGCTGAGTATTATGAAACCAGCTTTAAGGGGGAGATGGATAAGCAAAAGCCTGGCTATGTACTTCCTGACATCTGATTTGCATTGGCACAGCCTACTCAACACTTAGTGTTTAGGAGTGTACAAGCAGAGGTCATCACACGATGTGCTGCTATCCATGTGAATGCAACTCCTGACAAATACACCAACAAACTCTGAAACAAACACATTGTGACTGACAAAAAAAATCCTCAAAAAACTTAGAGCATCAATAAGGTATTTTCCACATCTTTCAGCAAAATGTGGAATGGAAAAACCTCACCTTTTGTCTAGTGCTTGGACTGGTTAGGTCCTTTTGGCAGTTGGAATTGACATAGAGGAGGGTAATCTATCCATATTAAATTGATAATGTTATATGAGTCTATAAATCATATCAGGTTTTTGATATCATTTTATGGTGATATGGTGTAATTCTAGTATTTTTATGGTTTAAAGGCTGTGTTAAAGTAAACTTACCAGACTATCCAAGCTATTCTAAAATTTGCTTTTACTCACTGAGTTTCAAGTCCCACATAAGTGATAATTTTATAAAATCATTTCTGTTTTAATATTTTGTAAGACCACCTTAATTCCCCCTAAAAATATTGTTTCAATAGCAATTGAGAATGTCACGATGTCACAACATTTGATTTTGTCCATATCACCTTGCACTACTTTTGGCTCAGTTATATATGGTATTTCAAAATAATTTGTTAGTTCCATTTCTTTCCCCAATTTTCTATTTTCAACAGAGGCAAGGAAACCATTTTTGTCTCTGTATTTTTTTTTATTTATGTCTATTTTAAGTGGTTATGGCATTTTAAATTTTAAATTTAAAAAACCAAACACCTAGCTCACCCCCCAGAAAAGTACAGAGGACTAACCCAAACTTGATAAGATAGGTGGAAAAACCAAGCAGTCACTGATTCACTCCTCTGATACTGACAAGCCCCCTCTGCCCTCCGAACCTACAGGACTACAAACCATTGATTTCCATCTCTCATTTGCAAGTTTTTACTGAATATTAGCAGACAATGACAGGTGCCCAAATGATCCTGGCATCCCTAATAGGAGATCCAAACTTTTTTTATATTTATTGAGGTAGTTTAACAAAAATTTCTTTGACTTTTACACAGGCTGACAAATGGCAAATGTCTCGTACTTAACTGCGTAGTGACGTTATGTAGGGATTCTGCTTGATGGCACCACATGGATAATCTATCAAAAGGAAATTAATTAAGAAATAAATAACACCTCTCAGGTTCATAAAAAAACTCCCCATTTGTCATTCTTTGTAATGATTCATGGGGGATGTGGAGGACTTTTCTGTTCTGCGAAGGGATGCATGCATTTAACTGGACATTGTCTGAAACTGATACTCCTTATTTGCTAGACTTCAAGCATAGGTGCCATCATGTTCATCACATTACGCAGAGACAGATGTCTAAATTACATGTACAACATAATGTTATATCTTGTCCCTGTAGCTACAGAACATGTGCAACTCTTCTGTTATGCATGGCTGTTTTTTAGCATTCTGGGTTTATTGTGGTTACAACAGGAAATCTTCAATGGTGTACGAGTAAATGTCCATCCAAAGAGTAGAGGGCGTTAAGGGTTACTGGTGCATGCAGACAAGAGTGCACTTTGGGTGCCAGAAAAATGGTTCTTCTTGAGACAAAAAAAGCCCTTTAACAGGTTTGATGGTTTTGTAAGCTCATCTGTTGTAAGTCATTGTTTTCCTAGTGAAATGTCAACATTTTAGAAATCAGACAAAAAAGTTCTGATAGTTCTGGGAGATTTCTCTGCATCTTGGGGTAGATTTACTAACTAAGCTTTGCTCTAGAGAGTGAAGAAAACATAAAAGAGCAGTGTCTCATTTTTTTTAAGTCATATCAATCTGTACACCAGTGCCTGAAGGATACAGTTTTTTTTCAGCTTTGTTGTTGCCACAATATCAAGACACTCAGACAGAGAGAATAAGAATTATATAGCTTTGATATCACACAGCCCATTCTTGCCCTATAACTATACAACCAAATGTAAAGCTCAGGATCTATAAAATGTCATTTGAAATGTCATGTGCTTGAACTATATTTGTTCATTTCCAGTGTCAACAAGTTCCTTTCCAGAGTCAATTTTATTTCGCAGCAATTTTTAAATGCCTTGACATTTAAAAAGTGAATCCTCTGCTTCTTAGCAGAGTTTTATGGAAACAGGTGAGGCAGACAAATTGTGCAGCTTGTTTCGGTTTTCAGTCATCGTCTGGGCACAGGCATAACCCTCATGGTCATGTAACCTGACATTGTGGAGATGCCTTCACCTTTTGACTAAATCCAGCCACTGAGTGTACTCACATTCCACTCTGAGATGATACCTGATCCTACAAACATGCTATGTCAGTTTTAAAAAAAGTCTAAACCATGTAGCACATAAGCACAATTTATGTTTGTAGCCTATGTGCTGAAACAATAAGTCAATAAACAAAATAACCAATTTTCAGAAGAGTATGAAAATCAAATGTATACAACTGTTTAAATCATTCAGCAGAAAATACTGAACTTTTGTCTGTAGGAAACATTCAAGTTCAATTTGCTAACTTGGTATCTAGTTTGAACACTTTCAAACTATTTTCTGACATACTAAACAATAACATAAGAAAATAAAAATTATTAAGGATATATTCACTACTAGTGTCTACTTTTGCTCTTATTGTAAATGGAGGTTTAGTGTGTGATGTTTTTCAATTATTTTTAACACGGTTTAATCTGGCTACAAAATTCACAATTCAGCATTAAATGTCACTCTAGGTCATATCATGTTTTTATGAGGATAGAGACAACTGTACTCTTTTCACGGGTGTTTGTTTATTTTGTCATGCATTTCAGTAGAAATGATATTCTCTATCAGTCCTCTTTTTAACATCAGTAAAGATAGGGCTTTTGCCTGGGGTGATAATGTGAGAAGGACTTTGAAATATTCAACAAGGTATTATGTGCCCTGTTGAGGTAATTCTGCAAACCAGATGGGCTTAGACAGATAGGATTGTTTGAGCAATGAGCTTGTAGGAAGACTCTTGTAGTAAGGCTACATGTGGAGCAAACGACAGTGGAAAAGCCTGTCCCTTCACTGATGCTGTCAACATAGTATAAACTGACGAGGGGGCATCTTTCAGACTCAGCATGTCAGGCCTATGGAGAGCTATTTTACCGGACAAAAATCTATTGTGCACCTAAGCTCTAAAAGCGCTGACATGCTTTGTACTCTGTATTATCTTTAGCTGTCCGGCATCCAACCAAAGCATGAAATCTGGGGCTCTTTCAGGAATCCATCTACATATCCAGTTAGATCAACAATCAGCCAGCAGCCGCACATGCCAAGGCTTATCCACTGAAGCAATTGCAAGGTTGAATGCAGTCTACATATTCACCTCAGTATGGTTCTTTCATTTGTTTGATTGTTTTGAATGATAGGAAACCACGTCTCATAGTGGTTACACTGCAAATTCAAAATTAACTGTTAAGCTTGGACACCACCCATATACTATAGCTGTGTACATATCTTGTAATAAATGTTCGATATTAAGAATCACTCCTTTTTCAAATAATTAGTCTGCCCTTTGGCTTAGTCTTTAAGTCTTGAAGTGATATAACAAAGATTACAACTTCACCAGTGGAAATCCCCGACTCTACTACATGTGGTTTGTTCTCGGGGAGACAGAAGAAAAAAGATCAACTCTTTAAACCACATCATGCAAATGTGGAATGGAATGAAACTATGTGGGGTGGGATTTCATGAAAACAGATTTTCCCCACCAAAGGATGAATAAAGCTTTTCTTTGGTAGCTGAGTCCCTCCAGACAAGGAAAAAAATGTTTTTTAAAAAAACTTTAACAAATTGTTAAATATCTTGCACTCATTCGAACAAAAATTATCCAGTGCATAATTTATTGGGACATCTGCGCTCAAAATAAAACTTTTTGTAACTATGACCAATACATCTTTATCTGTGTCTAGGTATTTGCATTTATTTTATGAATACACAAATATAAAATGTGCATTCAAGGGTCGGTAATTGAGCAAACAAAATGCAAGAGTTTATTGCCACACAGTAAATGCTTTGCTTTTAAGAGTACTTGACTGACTGTGCACAAGGGGTGACCTTCTCTTGCCTGACAGAGGGAATAGATTGATACATCAGCTCTTAAATGCACAGTATGTCATTTCTGCTGCCAGGAAACAGTGAAAAATGCAAAAAAGACAGAGATTGATAACATCATGAAGCAGAACAGGATCATGGGATTGTTTTTATCCATCGTTAAACAGCCAACACTGTCATTACATTTTTCCTCAATTGACTCAAGAATAAATGTTTACACACGAGAAAATGTAGGCTATTTAAGATTTATTCACATCAAGTTGACTCACATGTGATAACCTGTCAGTTAGCGACAGGTGGAAAAATTAAACACAAAGTTACCTTGTGTCGAATCAATGTAAATCTCTGAGTTCAAACATACAACTCCAAAAATTACATAGCAAAGACACTGTTATTTTTTGAGTTTTAATGTGGGAATATTACATATTATACTTTTCAGCATACACATGCATGTGCAGATACAAGGAAAATAACTATTTGGTTTCGATGAGGGAAAGACTGGAAATACTTTCCTTTTCCTAAAAGAGGGGGAAAACACTTTTGATCACGGCAGAAAAAGCTAATTTGACATTTAACACCAGGGTGAGGGCTTAAGCCTTGATGTCAGGCCAGAATTAGGGGTTGAAAAAAATTACAAGGAGAGGCCCGCCAAAAGGCTCCAAACTATTCAACTGATGTCAGTTTCAATTTAAAAGAACTCACCATGAAGACTGGGTCAAACAATCACACCAACATACAAAAGGTCCTTTGCAAGCCTTTTTGTCTTCTGTCTACTGAGGCACAAGGTTGATCTTTATGTAAGTAATACTTTACTTACAGTGACCACATAATCAACCAAGAGAGTTTGAAATACATGCATCACTATCTACAGAAGCACTCAGTTAACAACATGCAGAATAACAAACAAAACTGAAACCTGTTGGATACTGTCTGACATGCGTAAACCTGTTCCTGAGACATCACATTGTCACTGCTAAGAGTACAAACCTAAGGAGTGAAAAAAGAAGAAAACATGAAAAAAAGGAAAAAAGGGTAGATAGTTGGACTATTCAAACCAAAACCCTGCTGTTCTTTCAACTCCACAGTAAAACACCCTCAATGGTTGTCAGCTGTGAGCCAGTGTGTGTCTTGTGCAGTAATGTGAATCACAAGGGGAGTAACCTAGAGATTCCTCTCCAGTGTGTGCGCATTTATATGTGTGTGAGGAGGGGGAACTGAGCTAGTGTGAGAGAGAGTTCACTTATGATCTCATATGCCAACTGCACTTCCACTGTTGGCTGAAAAAATAATTGCACTATGGTCATCGCTGATGCAGGAAAGTGACCTTTCCACACCTGCATGGTGACTTGTATCCCTGCATCTTTCACCTAACAATAACAGTATTAGACTTGACCTTTGGTTCATATCCATCAGAGCAACACAAATAACTTCCTTTTCAGTCTTTGCATTTTCTCTGTTTGGTTCTTATCCACACTTAAACAGGACATACAATGATAATCGTTAAATGACAGATTGCCTGTTACAGTTGGAATGGCTTTTTTTAAGCTTAGATTGTAGTGACAGTTCATACGGACAACACTTGTATTATTACAGACAATAGTTGAAGAGTGAACAAAGGGCCTTAAGTTGCATGTGAGACACATATACTGTTAAAGAATAAAGGATAAAGAATAAAAAAATTAGATCTACTTTCCAAATCAACGTGGGTAAAGGTAATAAGCATGTTTCCTGTTTACATTTTAAATCCTGATCTACTGACACAGTATTTGAGACAACTGCCTTGCCATGCAAAAGAATACCTCATCTAAATGCATTAAGTCAGGTGATCTTCCGGGGTAAAAAGGTGAGTTCACCACGCACCCGAAGGTTGGTTATAATTACACAGTGCAAAGCAACGAGGTCCCCATATAGAAAAAACGTCTCTGCTTAAAAATTTAAATCAGGCCAATTAAATATGGCGTAGTTTGAACGTAGCGAGTAAAGGTAAGCTTATCTTGTGGGAGCAGAGCCTGGATCTCCGCCCCAAGGCGACCTCACATTCCAAAGATTCCCACACTCAAACCTCACCTGCCTATTCCCTCACCACTCAGCAACCCGTTTTCAAGGGCATTGTCAAAGAAAAGTGAGTTTTTTGTACCCGAAAACTAACGGCGAAACAGTTTCCGTGCATTACTAAGCTAAGTTTTCATCCCAACGGGCGAGACAACGGAGACAGCGCGTGAAGGTCCCTCAAAGGTGTGCATTTGTTGGAGATGAATCGGTCACAAGAACAAGATTAGCATAGTATTAGATTATCTCCCGCTGTGAAGAAGACTAAAGAAGTTTGGCTTGTGCCACACTCGTACAAAAAAAACTAACACTTTCTCTACACAGTGAATTCACGACTTTCTTAGTTCAAGTAGCATGCCATACCCTCCTGCCTCGCGCACAGATGCTTTATTTTTTTCTCTACGTTTTCTCTAAATTACTCTGCAGTTAGTGAAGCAGCGAAAAAAAGCAATTAAATACCTTAGGAGGACTGTTGTTCCGCTGACTGAGCTGCCGCTCGGATCTACATTGGAGCATGTAAGTTCATTGGTAAAGTCCCGTCGTTTAGTCCCATGCATGTGGAAGAGTGAAACGCGGCTCCATAGAAGCTACAGCCGAGAAGAAGACAACCCCTCCGCTGCTCCCTGCCTCCACCAGCAGTCCCAGGCAATGCGAGCGTGCATGACGTCAGTGGGAATGTGGGGAAGCGCTGCACACTCCTGATTGGTTCCGATGGGAGTAGGGGGCGTTCCCAAGGAGGATCGTATTGTTGATTTGAACAATGACAGAAGAGATGACAGTTTCCTTGGTTACAAATTTTGTCAACCCATACACTGTCGCCACAGAAAGGGAAAGCTCAAGGTAAGGCAGGGTTCAGTGGGTAAATGTTCATTTAAATTATGTGGCGAACATTCGATACCAGTCGCATGTGTTGCACCTACCGTTTGTTTTCTTACAAGCACTTGTAAAACTTGCCAGTATTTTTATTATTCACAGTTTTTTCATTTCTTTCATTTGCTGAAGCGCAGACCTAACTTTAGCTAGCTTACTGCAAAGATTATAAACATCTAGCTGTTACTCTCCTGTTTTAATTTTATTCTCTGACTACAGTCAAGACCTAACTAGCTGTCCTAAAAAAATAATTAAGTAACTGCTCGTCCTTGACATTTTTCAGCTCACCTGCCCTTTTGAAAGTATTGTATATAAGTAAGTGCGTTATTATTGTTGAACTCTAGGGGGCTACAAATAACTTAACATATTTTGAATAATCTTTTTTATTCCTGAATAACAGAGCAGCTGACTAGAGCCTACTACAGGTTCTGTTGAGATGTTTGACTGTTTTTAACTGTTTAACTGTATATTTCCCTCTAAATTATGGACACTCATTCTGAGAAATTAACAGGTAATGATAGGCTACTTTTATATCCTGGATCTTAATATCAGTTTGCTATTTGTTGGTAATATTGTGGAAAATTATGTAAACTTGCACAGTGTCTAAAAAGAAGACGCCTTTATGTCTCCGGCATATGAAAAAATATGGCAATTATCTTTCATGGACTCACAACAGAGCATCACTTTTCAATTCACTCATAGATTAAATTCTTTACAGCATACTTCACACCAACCCTTTGCACATTGCGTATCCTTACTGTCACAATGCCAAAGACCCAGAGATGTTCCATTGGTATATCTCATCACGCTGGATGCACCATCTTTCCCCTCCCAGACACTTAAGCCTGACAGTTTACTGATATCTGTCAATGTCATGCAGACTTTGATGGTAAAATTTAGTTTTTGATGGGCTATATGGCTTTTGACTTTGAATTCCCAGTTCATCCTTAAAAAGCCACCAAAGCCAGGTACCTGAGCAGGTGAAATACTGCCTTTATCAAGTTTTGCACAGTCTCTTTTTATAACATGCAGTGATACATGTCTTTACTTTGCAGGCTATGTAATGCATGCAAATAAAGCTCTACAGTGATGAGTAGAAGGGATCTGCATACATTCATTACAAGCCACAGAGCAGAGGATGTTGGTAAGTCAGCAGATATTGGTTATAAAACAATGCTGTCTGGTGACATAGCAGCCAGTTGATAAGTTGAACAGATGCAAACTTAAGTCCCCATGTTGAATTCTAGAGGTACTGTCAAGTCTTTGAGGCTTTTCAGGGCAGCTTTGCTTGTGTTTACTCACCTGTCTCTTTTAGTCACAGCTGCACTACTCAAAAAAAAACTGTTTGACACAATTAGTTTGCTCATTACCCATACAATCCTTACGCACTCAGCTGGTACTATTCCTTTATCTTTATCTTTTTTTTCTTTCTTGTTCTTGTTTTGCTGAATTCAGCATAAAGACTTGGCTCCAGACTTTTAAGTGATGAGATTTTCAACAATTTTAGTGATCCTAATTCAGTCATATCATTTGCTTTCATCCATGCAGAAAAACTGACACTGCGGATGAAAAATGGTCTTGGCAGCTCAAAGTACAAACCTGCTGACTATAAAAGACTACAAGCCATTGTCGATGCCAAACGCCTGGAGTCTGATCTAATTGGACAAAAGGTACATTTTCATCATTATCAATATCATGCCTGTGCTTAAAACAGCAATTTATAATAAAATCCATTCCTTTTACATTTAATAACATCATGATTCAGCAGCAAAAGGAGAATGTGCAAAAAGCTATGATATCAAACATTTTTAAAGAGAAAAAACGGTCCTTTTATCCACCACAGGAAGAAATTGAACTGACAAAAACCTGATTTTAATGTGAGGTGATAAAACAGCATGTCTCCATTAGTAGTAAATAGCATAATTTCTTTCAGTCTGCCTACTTTTCTTTGTTCTCTCTTACACACCACATACTGTAAAGGGATTTCCTTCCACATTAAAAAGGCATTGCATAACCTTTATAGTTTGTCCAACAACATAAAACAGAGCAGTGATATCACTGCCATACACAATTGTATTGCCAGTTTAATGAATATTCATTTGGCTGCCTGGGGTTTTCTATAAAACAGTTTGAGGTTCATAGTTTTCTTACTCTGAGCAGAGCAAAAAGTTAATGCTAGGGGCAATTGAGATAAGGCTGTTAGACCTGTGGTGTTTTAATTGGTAAACTGTGGCAGAAGCCTTACAGTATCATTATGGTTGCCCGTGGCTCCTTCCAACCCTGCTCCCTGCATAACCTAGATAAGACTATGTTCACATTTGGTTGCCCTGCTGGAAGGCAGGCTTTCTGAGCATTTCCCACTGGTGATGTGATGGAGGGTGAATAAATGACCATGAGTTGCCTCAAGCATTGGATAATTTTTTGCTCTCCAGGAAGAGACTGGTGGCATTACTCAAACCTTCAAAATTTGTTGTTTTTTTATAAAATTCTCAGCAGCACTGTACAAAATGTAAACAACAATTAACATTAAACATTCAAAGATGAGAAAAAAGAAATGCAAATCCAATAGTGATACTCGGGAATATTAAAACCATGGCCCAAGTAGAAAATATGTGCATAAGTTAAATATTACAATTCATGTTTATCATTCATCCATGCACTCATGTACAGATAGGCCTTTTCCACCATCACGGAACTGATTTAAATTCTACAGGTCATTGTGGATAATGCAATGTCCTCTGTCGATGTTGCATCCTTGATTACAATGGTTACTCTCATAACTGGTGAAAATGTGGTGCGGTTAACTAGATAGCACCAGAGTTCCAAGAATCCCGAATGAAGCTGGAATGAAGCAAATTTGGAGGAAAATAAACCTGATATTGTCTCTATTACATTACAGGTCTTAGTTCAATATACAATAAAAAGACAAGTAAAACTTAAAGTTCAAAACTTAAGAAAACAGTTTGAAAAAGAATTTTGAATGTGTCTGAGTTAAGTTTTGAAGAGATTTTCAAGCCTTTTCACACCCATCGTCACTTATTTTGTCAAGTCAAACTCCTTCTCAGGACTGTGTGGGCATCTGAGCTTGTCTGACATCTTTCTAATCCTTCTGTTATTTAATTTATTTAATTTAATTTTATTTCACTTCTTTGGGATTATCTTTTTAAAAAGTTTGTTGACCTAATTTAGTTTTAGTACAGCTTAACCCAAACTTTGTGACCCGACATTATATTTACAATTTTGAGATGTAATCTGAGAGCAAGTATAAAAGACAGTTCTTAAAGCATAGCCCTTTAAATAATGTGCAATACAATGCCCTTTTCCAAAATCTCAAGAGGACAGTCCTACCTTTTCATGAAGATGCAATAGGCCCTTTTCATGGGAGACGTTTTGACACTTTATGATAGGAAAAGCTCAGGTGTGAATCATAAAATTAATAATGACTGAATTCCATTTAGTTGCATAATTTTCAGGGTCTTTTGTAGCCCTACTATATTCACCCTATTGACCTATTTTATTTGAGCGTCTGGTTCTGAGTCAAAAATTTGTGCAAAATAAGGTGTCTTGAAAAATGGAGCAGAAAAAAAATCAATGTCACTGGAGTTAAACCTACTTTCTGTATCATCCCACAATACAATGTGCTGTATTTAATAGATGCAAAAATCAACAGTCAGACAATGTAAGAGACTACGCATATTAATATAATTATAAGTGCTAACTGCTAACTATAAATTCAACTGCTGAGTGTCTATTATAAAAGGAGAAATAAACGAGTAACCAGTAGAGTGGAGCCATTGTTTACACACGTTTTTCCTAATCACAAGCCAAAATGGCTGCTGTGAGAAAGACCTATGCCAAGTGAGAAATATGTGTAAATGTTTATGTAAATACAGTCCCTTGTGATACAATGGAGGGAGAGCAACGCATTTACACAATAGTCACAGTGAATTACAGGCATGTTTTTTAAAAAATATACTGTAGTTTTCTGACTCATGAAGGAACACCATAATTTGTTGGATTAAAAATGTATTTTTTATTTTCAACTCAGGTATTCCTGGTACAGGTAGTGTCAAGGTTGTGAATGACTAATCTGAGAAATATGAAAAGCATCAAAATCAATCTGTAAATCTGCAATGGCTGGATCAAGAGATGACATATTAGATGGGATATATTTAGAGCCAGGTATACTGGCAAATAGCTCATAAGAAACATAGAATATGTTTGTACATATTGGTATATTTGGTATTTTGGTGCATAACTTGGTGGACACTAGTTTAATATTAAGCATAAGAAGCAGATGAAAGTTTCAGTCCAGGCACGGATTTTGTAGTTCAGCTGAGTAGCCAATAAAGCAAATTAAGATCCCTTATTAAATGCTGTCAGTAAGAGGATGGTATCAATTTGGCCTTTTTCTTTCAGACCAGCACAGGTGCAGGTTGAGTGCTGTTTATTCCAATAACTATAAAATGGCCGTCAGCCTGATGGTAAATGTCCAGCACAATATATTCAAACCCCTCTTGCAACAACAACAGCAGCTACTTGGAACATATAAAGAGTCACGACATGAATCAACATCTTAACTCCTTTTGATTTCCTATTAAAATAAAAAAGATTGTACCCATGTATTGGTTATGTGAGATTTCGCTTTGTACAATTATCCGGGCCAGTGGCCTGTGTATGAAACACTGATAGAAGACAATGAATCGGTGCACTGAGAGCATTCTGAAGGAGGGTCTTGTTCCTTCATGATGAAAAAGAAAAATAGGACTAAATTAAGACTCCCCTTCCTAATAACATGCCTTGTGCGTGTCATGCATGTTTCTACTTGATTATTTTAATTTGCTGCTGTTTATTTTCCTTTCATGCTTTACCAGTGATACTGTTTCAGTTGAATTACCCCAGTTTATAAGCCTCCCATAGACACAATAATGCTGATAAAGACTGAAACAAATGCCTGTAGCATATAAAAATATCCTTGACGTGTGCAGAGGGAAGGAACTGTTTATTTGTAGGGCTACAAAAATGAACAATTTCCTGTTTCACCATCCTTGCAACATTATAATTTATTCACTTTATAGTTGTTGTTTTTTTTCAGTGTT
>JAQNCA010000005.1:12630151-12675396 GCA_029783725.1 Acanthurus tractus
GCTGATACTTTAGCGATACTTTTTCAGTTTAAAGGGATATTGTGTATATGGCCAGTATTTTTAGTCAGCTACTAAAGTTAACATGCTAACTAGAAAGCCTGTAGTTTAATTAGCCTCCCTGTAGTTTCAGCTGGAAGGTATAAGCTAGCAACGGTATTGCTGTGATTTAAAAGCTCTTTTGTCATTTTTACTTTAGTAAAAAACAATAACTACTACTACTACAACCAATTAACTATTCGTGAACCCTTTTCACCCTTATGGACAGATAAATACAACAAATACAAATATATCTATTAGCTACAGCCAAAGGCAGCAACAGAAATGAGTAAAGTAAGCAACAGTTTGCAGTTACATAGATAATATGCTGCCCCCTACTGGTCAAGAATCTTCAACAGCTGGCCGTTTTTTACACATTAACCCTTTAAAAGTAAGATGGGTATCTTAATTAAAGTGATTCATTTTTTTCTTGACTACTTGAAACTGTGTATGATGTTAAACCTCCTCACTAGAGTAATTTCTTTTTGTAACAGGTCTTTAACACAAGGGTTTTCTTTACGATTCAATGATTTGATGGGTCCTGAGGAGATCTAACACAAAGTGTGAGAGGCAGTTTTGACACCTCCTCTAATGTGCATGCTACTCTTTGGCACAATGGCAGTGGGGCCCAGCTGGTTGTCTCCCTGTGAGTGATTCTTTGAAGACAGCTGTTGATGGCCAATAACCTGCTTTTTGTTTCTCCCTGGCGTGTCTTTGCATCTGTGTTTGTAGCTGCGCTGGTGGCGGGCCCAGCAGGAAGAAGTTGCAAAGCTGGAGGCAGTTATAGCTGCTAGACAACAAGAGGAGGAAAAGGCGAGGTTAAAGAGGGAGCAGGAGAAGGAGACGGCCATCAGATCACAGCAGAAAGAAAAAGTAAACATGTCCTTTTGCACTTTCTTAAAATCACCACTGATGGATTTGGATGTCTGCAGTCTTTTGTATGATATAAATATCTGGATTGTCAAGGTTTCAAAATCTCACCATGAAGGTGAGATATACACAGCTTTTTTTAAAAAATGTATGATTAAGTTGACTAAAAGTATTATTATCCAAGAGATCTCCATAAATCTGTATATGACAGTAAATATTCTGTCTAGATGATTAATTGTATTTTTTATCCTGTATCCTATACACTACCGTTTATCTTGTGCATCTAAGTCTATTATCTTGAGGGGGAAAACAAGACAATTTGCTGTTTGCAAATTTGGGTGCCTCTTTGTTATGCTGCTAAGCCACTGGAGATGCCCAAAATGAAAGGAACATGGTTAAACAAAAACACAGAACTGTCCTCAGCAGAAATGATCAGCTGTTTACCTAAATGAACGTAGGTAGAGATGGGTTAAGTTTTGATTCATGTTTACTCTACTCAGAAAACTGCCCCAAAGGTGAAGGAGAGTAACAGTCATATTGGTACAGCATGAGCGATGGATAAACAAATAGCAATGATTTCACAGAAAGGAAAGTACTTCTCCAAGTGTGTGTGGATGACTTCTTAAAAAAAAACCCCAAAAAACAACAATGCTAAATGCCTATAGAAAAAGCCCTGAACTGTGCAGGATTCATAGAAATATGAAAATTCTATGAAGTTATTCTAAACTTGTGAATACTTTAAGATAACTTGCTTACATTAGTTACACAAAAACATATTGTTCGCTGTAAGTTGCTAACCTTTGATGGCTACACTGTTCGAAGGATTTCATCGTTGGCAGACCTGGGGATCAAATTCAAACTGGATTTATTATAATTTAATTTAGTTATTGTCCTCACAGTTACAACAGTGTTAGAATATGTGTGTGTGTATTTGACTGTTTAATTAACTTCTCCTCAGGGGTCTGCGAGGAGAGCATGGGCAACCTGAGACACCTTCTGATTAATGAGAGCATTTAGGCTGCAATAGATTCCATATAATTTAGCACAATCGTCTGTCAGACATTGAAATATCATCTCATTCTCTTTATTTACAATTATCTGATTCCTGCTCTGTCACAATCAATAGGACATGCTGATCCTACGAGTTCTGTGGGACTCATATTAGTGGGAATGAAGCAACTGTTTTGTGGCTGTTGTTAACTTTTTATTGTTATTCTTTGTAAATTGTTGTTTTGCCTTCAGGTCAGACAGTTTCATTTAAAGCAGCAGAAGAGGAGAGAAGTGCTGGAGCAGAGGGATCAAGAGAGACTCGCTAATCTGAGAAGTGCTATGGAGGAACAGGCAAGGCGAGACAAAGAGAGGTGAGTGTTGCACCATGGGACCTTGAGTTTTCAAAGAGTTGCTAAAGAGAACCTAGAAACCTAAAAATACATTACTCCCATCTGTTAGTGAGCATCGCATCACATGCATTTACCATTTACCTTTGCTTTTTATTAATAGGTCCAACATACTTGAGCTTTCTATTCATATGTTTAATATTAAGCGTACTCAACTCTTGTGATGTATGTACCATGTTCAAACTATTAACATGAAACCAATTTCACATGTACAAAACAACATGGGACTTAAAGTCAGAAATCTCAGCGTCTGCTGACTAGATTTTAACCCTTTTTTTGTATCACTATATTGGTGGAATATACTGCAGCCCATGTCATAATCCTGGATTGAACTGAACATCACAGACCGATCATATAAAAACAGTGCATTCGAAGGTGAATTTTACCTGTGACTCAAATAACCCCAACAAGCTGCACCCTTCATCATTGAAACATTTTGTGCAGCTCAGTGATCTACAAACAACAGATTTGTTTGAATTTCCAGGGCATAGCCCAAAATTCCCAGGTTATGCACCACGTACAATTTTCTTGGGAAATTGTTCTAACATGATCCAGAAGACATCTATTATTTTTCCATGTAATTGAAATGTGAATCCATTAAAAAGCAAGAAGTCTTTGTCTGAATATTTAACTCATTATAAACAAGTACAGGAACAAGCTGATACTCTATATGTGTTATGATGCCAGATAATGTGGAAAAAGATTACTTCAACAACCTGAGAGCTATGGAAGGGGTAATAAAAGAGGCGAAGTGAATGTTAAGGAGTTTACCTCTATATTTGATGAGTACAGTTAAACTCAACTTCATGCACTTAAGCAGCAACTTAACAGTAGCTGAAAAGTTGTTTTTTTTTGCTGAACTCCATAGCTGCAGTGATGTAGAAGTGTACTTCAGGGTGTGTCGGTGCATCTCAGAGAAGCCACTGCTTTTAGCTGTGAGGTTACTTTTTGCAAATAAAGGATTCTGCTTTTAAAACTTATCCTGATTGGTGCGATTTGCTTAGCATTTCTCAGCAGACTTTCAGAGAGACTGGCATTAACACCAGATAATGGTGTTGACTCACGGGGGGCTGAGAAAACAGATAAAAACAGATGATGGGAGAGGAGCTGTGCTGTGGCAGCTCCATAAAACCCCCCACAGCCCAGAGGCCTGCTGTGTCAGGAGTGATAGGTAATGTTGGTTGTGATGGTGGCGGAGGAGAGGGGGACTGCTCAGGTCTGATGTCCACACCCTCTGTGCTCCTTCTAGGGTGCAGTTTCGGGCAGATATGTTGCAGCAACGGAAGGAGGAGAGAGAGACACGCGAGCTTGAGCGGCAGAGGGAAGAAGAAGAGAAACAGAATCGTCTGGAAGTGCTCAGAAACCAGGTGGATAATGATCTGCTCTTAACCTTATCAACAGCTCTGATTTTCTCTGCCAGTTGAAATGACCCTTGTGGGAAGACTTACACTCATCCTTATCTGAGTCATGGCATCAGTGCCACCCTATGGCAGTAAGAAAGACAACAACTGTATGTGATCACTACATTAAATGTGTTTCCTATTTATTAGATTGCAGTGGTGGCAGAGGCAGACCCAGAGAGGATGATGGCAGACACAGAGGCTTGGAGGAGTCGACGCTTGAATATAGAGGAGTTTGAACTCCAACAGCCTCTCTACAGTATTAACACATACACAGATGCACAGGTAAGGCATGATAACATTTACTCTCCTATGACCTTAGGCTTCACCATGGCCACTGGTCATTTGCCCCACATTCCTTATCTATGCTCTGCGTATAATGAGCCTGCACAGGCTTCTTTCCCCAGTTCCCTCAATGATATACCGTTGTTTATAGTACGGTTAGTTTTATCTTGGGTGAGACTGACCAGTGCCCCATGCAGTGCAGGAAAATTATGCAAGGGCTGGCTGATCAAACAGTGTTTGTCCTCTTTTCAGAGAACTTTATATACTGCCTTGTCCTCAAGGCCACCAAGTCAATCAGTGTACTTCAAAGTCTGCGTGTGGTTTTGTCATGACTGCAGAGGTCAGGATTCGGTTATTGTGTAACAGGGACACAGACTAATGATTGTCAAACTGTGCAAATATTCTCTTCCAAACCATGAAGAGTTAGTGATTAATCTTGTTTCAAGTATTAAATATGTAGAAAACCATAAAAATAAACAATTGCAACATAGTGTGTGTGATCTAATTTAAAACAGCTGGAAACTTATTATTTATTCTGGGTTTATTTTTACATCTGTTTTCCAGATTGTTTGTGATCCAAGAGTGCGGGTTGAACAGGCCCTGTGGGATGCCGGTCTGCACCACAGCAAATATGCCAAAGAGGTGCTGTCTGATATCAAGCCCCCTAAACCTCCCAGACGAGATACCAAATCCACACTCAAATTCTGACCAGGGGCTCACATAAACCCTTGTTCTGCTTTTCAGAATTTTATTAAATGTAAATAATATATTTTACTTAGTGCAAGAACCATATTCACTGTTGGACAGATCATGCCCATTGGTACAAGAGCTGCTGAGCTCGCAAAGAAAACCAATACATAGACAGTGGCTACAGTATTGACCATCAAGTGACAAGTTGTTCTTGACTTTTGTTGTAAGGTTTGTGCTCTGCAGCACCTCATGAGAAAAAACAAGACCATGCAGTATCTCTGTGTGATGATAAACATGCATCTCTCTTATCAATATTTATTGACAGAAAGTTTTCATTTTTCATAAACAGGATTTCATATCAGAGGCTACTAAATGTTATGTTTGTCTGTTATCATTAAAAGCCAACACATCCATCACTGAAATACACTGCTACAAGGTCCACTTCCCCCTTCTATCCTATCAGAGATATCACTAAGATATAATAATAATAACTGCTAATCTAACAAGTGTGTAAGAAGAAAAACCTGGAAAAGTATAGGCCACAAACTTCAGCTAGTGACTAATTTCCTTGATTGTTACTCCGTCATTTGTGTGTAGTACCTAAAACTCTTGTTCCAATTGTACAAATGTTGAGCTGGATTTTTATCCTACGCCCCATCAGATTTAAGAGCTGTCTTTTTATCTGTTTGAACTTAAAGCTAGAAAAAACTCATTAATAAGTCACAGACTAAGATCACCAAAATGGAATCAATAGTCATTTTTTTTACAACTAAAAGATTTTGTAAGACAGACAAACAAACTAGCAGATTTTGTACTTCAGTCTGAGTAAGTAGTGTCAGTTAAATATTATACAGACTACATTTACACTCTAAGCAACATACTAAATATTTATATCATTAAAAAAATCATACATATCTCAACAACTTTTTAAATAAATGTCAAATGCACATATTAACAGGTTAAGAACAGTATATACAGTATACATATCCACATATCAATCAAAGCTATACACAGTCTAGGTAGGCAGGGGTTAGGTGGGGGGTGGGCTGTAGTGGTCTCAGACAATATGTCCCAGGCGTTTCTTGATAAAGTGTGACACCAGGACCTGAGGCCTCTGCTGATACTCCACCAGAACATCATGAGGGGAGGTGATCTGGTCTCCCTCAAAGCGGTTCAGCAGTGCAACACAAATCACAGCCGCTGGAGAGGAAAAAAATAAATAAAAAAATTAGTCATTTATATATGCTATTGTTCTTGGTCCTTATTTTGGGTTAGGGTTAGAACATTAGCAGAGGTGAGACACACCTATCTGTCAGTTCTGTACAACTCATGTCTTTATAGATCAATATTAAATTAAAAGATGTTTTATTTGCAAAGGTTTATCTCCAGTGCCATAAAAAAGCTGTTCCACAGAATGCCCCATATGTTTTTTAACAAAAACAATACCTTTAAGGCCACAGACACGGCACATGGCAGCAAATACAGTGGACTCCATTTCAATATTTCTCACTCCAGCATCATAAGCGTTCCTCAGATACTCCAGTTTTTCCTCATGAGAGAATGAACAGAGAGCACCATCAAGTCGACCTTGACCTATAGAGACACAGCACAGGATCTGTCACTACCTGACCGATGGTTTTGACCTTTTTGAAGTTCTCATCTGCATGTCTCATTAGAAACAAAGTGATATGCAAATATGATCACAAAAAACTTAAACTTGAGATACTTATCATGTTTATACCTTCATAGAAGTCGTGGGTGCACATGGTGTTTCCAATCACTGTTGGGATGTTTTGAAGCTCAGACGAGCACTGCAGAAGCTCACTGGCCACTCCCTCGTCCAACTCGGTGCTCCTGGTGATGACTTTACCCAGAACCACCTGCTCAAACTGCGGGCGGAAAGAGTAGTCCACTGCTTTATCTGTGATCACCACTGTCCCTGGAGCCAGACCTAGAGATGACAGCAGGCAGCAATAAATTTGTTTAAATGTCAGATGAGAGCAGCAATTTAGGGAAAGCACTGTTTGCAAAGGAAAATTTATGTCACTTTCAAAACAAAAAAGTACAGTTTTCCTACCGACTCCACCAGAAGTTCCGAGGCGAAACAGGATCACATCACGACATTGAGCGTGGTGCAGCAGTTTGATAAGCTCATGCAGCATGATGGAGATGGAAGGGACACCCATGCCATGCTGTGATGTAATCAAGATAAAATTGGACATTACATAATAGAAGACAACATTATTAAACCAGAATTAATAATCATGATAATAATATTGCTCTGTAAAGACTGGCTGTTCAATACTTACACTTATGGACAGCACTGGTCCCACTTTGAACATGCAGTAGCGGTCAGTTCCCTCGCAGATGTCTCTGATTTCTTCTGGGTTTCCAGGCAGTTGAAGCTCCTGGTGGATGAACTGGGCAAAAGCCTTCATTCGATTTGCACTGCCACCCACACACACAAACTATAGAAGACAAAGAAAAAGGACTGGTGAATTTTGCTTTCTATATGTTAAAAGTATGTACGAAAAATAGTTTTTGAATCAGGACTTAACAAACCTTAATATCTCCAAACATTTCTGGAAGGTTGTGAGTTTTGGTGCTCAGGTTGAAGTGGTAAAGAATATCCTCCTCCATGGAGTCCAAGTAGGGATTTTTCACTTGGACAAGTTGCCTAAGTGTAATATAGTGAAGCAAATTAAACAATGGACAGATTGCTGGGCTAAAACCTAAGTATAGCTTAGAGTTTGCTTTGCTTTTAGAGTTAGATTTTAAAGAGCAACAAGAAGAAACAGTCAAATTAACACTTAGTTGAGGTTCTCACTTACTTGATATACTCATTGTGGTCATTCTCAATACAGTTACGCAGAATCGGTGCCATGACTGAAGGAGATGCTTTGAAATTCAGTTAAAATGTCTTTAAAAATTGTTCCTTGAAACCTTCCAAACACTGGTTGCAGACGTTTTTGAACAAGAGTTATGTCGGACTGATGGGCTGATATAGTGGTGACCCCTGGCCTTGACTCTGATTGGTTCGAGTAAGAGGAGTAGCACCTGCCTTGACACTCAACAAAAACATCCATCCAGCCCCAAACAAACACAGCAAGATCAATCCAGATCAATAATGATGATGACTGGCCCACTCCCAAAACAACCTATTGTTAAGTAACTGTTTTGACTGACCTTTGCAAGACCATAAGCTGGTGTGTGTGCTGTCCAAATAGCAAATCCCTAGCCAATAAATAACTGCCATGCAAAACATACAGCTTTACAAAGGAATGCTCTGATAACCTCTGACACTAATTGTGCAATATGTTGAAATTTCATAACAATGGCACATTAAAATGACCTTTTTAATGTTAAACCAAGAGAAATCCTATTCATTTAATGTACATTTTTCTCTACAAAGACCAGCTACATCAAATTATGCATGGTTTTATTTGCTTTTAGAGCACAATTGGATGTGTCCCAGAAAATGGCGTATTGTAATGTGGTGGTAATATCTGGCAAAGTATCAAACATCATCCTGTAAGGAAAAAAAAAACCCTTTTTTTATGGCATGCAAAGTAAGAGCAGTTTCAGAACACTTTGAACAACTTTGAATTTATTCAAATAAGCAAACTTTTACTCCTTAAAACTACCCTTTACAGAATAATGGAAACTGTAAAAAATTAACACTGCAGCCACTGATGCCTTCTTTGCTTAAGGAATGAAGTTAATGAGGCACCACTAACAGGCATAATAAATAACAAGTCCTATCTTTAATGCAATGAAGCACAAACACATGAGTAATACATTTGAAATGACAAACAAATGAAACTAAGTGAAATATTTGATGTGGCTCAGCATTAAGGAGTGCAGAAATTATTGTTGTTAGAAGAGAGGATGGCAACTATTCCTGTTGGAAGCATTTGAGTTTGTAAATCCTTTCTCCGCAGCAGCAGCAGTCCTCTAACCTGTTGGCAAAGCACTGATTTAAATATAAGCATGAGACATTAACTTAATCACTGTCACAAACTCACAAATAATCATCAATATACTGCTGAGAGGTGTCATAAACTCTCATGGCTGAAATCTTAAAATTTTAGATCAAAACTTGTATCCAACATTTTACTACATACTACATACATCTACTTTTTGACACACCTATAATCAGTGCACTTTATTCTACTCCTCCTTTTTTAATTCATTAAGAAAGGAAATGATTTACGTCAGAAACGCTGCACTACTTACTTGACAAATCAGTGTTGGCCTTTGGTTTGTCTTCTTCTGCATAACCAAAGCTTAACAGCTTAGACATGTCAACAGGAGCAGGTTTCTTGTCAAACACTCTGTAAGAGCACCAAAGACATCGAAATCATGTTCAAATATGATGGAAAGGCAATTCTCTGAGAGGTTTTTTAATGGAAATCAACCCAGAAGGTGTTTTTGCACTTACAAATATAATGTAATGTTTTGTCCTCCCTCCAAAGTGCCGATTAGATTAATAGTGACTACAGGAAACATTAATATTTGGACCCTTTCCTTTCAATATTACATACAAGGCAAACCCTAGCTACTCATTACAGAAGTACTATTTAAACAAAGCCCACAAGGTCAGCAACTGGTATTTACAATTGTTACTTTTCTCTTTATCTAACCAAACCAAACAAAACCATAAAGTGCACAAAACTATCCATCAAAACAAGTCATCCAATCACAGATTTGGTCTTATTATCTTCAACAAAACAACAAAAAAAGGATGTAAAATAATTCTTTTCACTCAGTCAGTCACTCTTTTTTAAGAAACTTCTGATATTCTCTGTTCTGTTGACTCAAAGTCAACATCTTACACCATGTAGCTGATTGATACGACTCAATGACGCAAATAACTGGTTCAATTTTTACTTTTTTCAACAAATTTAATAGTAGGACATTTTTGCAGTGGATTATTTGTGGACTTAATTTACAGTGTCATAAAAATACGTGCACTGTAACCACATTCTGTATTGTTGTGTCTATGTGGCATTGAACTTGATGTTATTTGGGTTTTTTGACAAGTCATTGATTCATTCCCAAATGTACTGGGAACACACAGACCAGCTGTGAGCCAAAGCAAACAGGTGAATGTCCTGATTCAAAAGCCATTGCTCTGTGTGCTGTCTCTCTGACATAAAGTGTGCAACCTGCCTGAAAGCATTTCTGCTTATCACCACCCAACTGAGACGTGATCTGGAATTTACTGACAATAACCCTTTCAACACGAACATGAGAAAAGTTCATCAGCCGTTTATCTTCATGCATTTATCTTGTATTGCAATACCAACTAAAGTTACACTAAATGGGGCCGAGCCAAAATTTGGTCAAACCTGTAGATTTTGATATTGTTTACAGTTATCAAAGCAGCTAACACTTAAATTATATTTTCACAAATACTCAAGTGGTTCTTGTTGAATTGAAGCAATGTCCAGGTGCCTAAATGTACACTCAGACAAGTTTTGCTTGTAATCTTTTCTACAATGTACCCCTTACTGTGCTTTTATTATATTTGATGTGGGGCAAAATCCGTAGTCCTCTTTTAGTACAAAAAAAGTATTTAAATTTTTACATGGGGCTAAAGGCTCTGACCTCCCAGTTGGACAAATTACAACTTAAAAAATCCTTTGTACTACAACTGTATCAGGAAAAGGGTCCTTTACTGCACAGAACAAACAGGAGGGACAATTATGTAAAGCAAAAACTGTTTAAATGCAATGTATACTGTGAACCCATCCTTTATTGAACTACCACGGTACAGATTTTTAAAAATGTGTATTCATATTTTATAAATTAACAGAACTACTAATTACATTGATTGGGTTAGGTAAGTATTATGATAATAAATCTGCTCTGTATTCATAACTCAAATAATTATGCACTCCTACTCAGTTAAGATCACTGGTCTAGAAAAGAACTTTTCTATGTTGCACAGATCTGTCTGGGAGTTTTAAAAAAGTGGCATTGTGATGCACAAGCCACCAATACTAGGTGTAATGCAGATCAACAGCACCATCTTGTGACGGCATGAACTTACATCCTCTTGAATTTGCTGGTCTGAGGATATTGCTTTGGTGAAGGCAAATTTTCCATCTGGCTGTAATGGACATTGTTGTTCTGTGGAATTCAAAGCAAAGCATGCAGAGGATGGTGGTTATTTTGTGAATGGATATACAGCCAATGCATTCTTTTTTTCGTTTTTCTAGACAGCATCTCTAACGATCCTTCTAGTGTGTCTTAAAATATAGGGCCTTATCAGAATAAACTAAGATAGAATACATTTTCATTGCAGTAGGTTGTTCCTTAATTACTCCAAAATTACTCTAGCATTTCTCTGTTTACCTTCTCTTTGACATCGCTGCTCCTATCACCCCTCTCCCAGGCTGACATACAGTCAGTCCCAAAGGGGGGCTCTAGTGGTTTAAAGGCTCCAGGGTTTTTTTTCTCTTCACCGTTAATTAGACTGTCGGAAAAAAAAACACAAACGGGATAAGAAGAATATCCCTCATTTAATGATGGCAAGAGTACATAATGCAGGTAAAATGGTATGAATCTGACATCATGGTGGCTTCTGTTTTGCATTAGCTTACTTCAAAAGCATGTTACAAGTTTTACAGCAGTCATTTTGTAATTGCTAGTATTATCAATAGTCACAGTTGCAGGCACAGGTAGTGTAAAATGCAGATGTGAAATAGTGTGGTAACATTATTAGAAGTATCATGTTTAGACTGGTAATACTAACAGAGGTGGGAATATTCTTTACTCATAAACTGACAAGTTTCATGAGAATAAAAAGACAAATGCTACAAGTACCTTGGTCTGCTGTTCTCTTCTGATGCAGTGTAAAACCAGTCAGGGGGGTTGTATGTATTAGCTTTCGAAGTAGTTGGTTCATCATAACACAAAAGTCCTGTTAAAAATAGTTAAAAAGGAAATAAATTAATAAATTAATGTTGGTAAAATCTATTAACCAGTGAGAGGCACTTGTGTAAAGATCTAAGACAGCAGGATAGCTCTACCCTTATGTCCTCCTTGTTTTGCAAGTTTGACATAATCAGAGTCACTCTCCAGGACTCGGGTCCTTCGGCCTCGGGCCCTCTCCTCAGAAAGAGTGTTGATGATCGGGGACAGGCCTGGAATTTGGGAGATCTGGCCATTTATTCCATGGAGAGCTGTTTTCATATCAGTAAAGTTAAAAGACACACAGACAGTGAGGAAAGGAAAAGGGAAAGATGCCTTTTTTTTTACTTTATATAATCTATACTGCCTCATGCACGCTTTTGTCGACAAGGTCCAGCAGAAAAGTCTCCCTGAAGACTGTGGCTACACAGACTAGTTATAATGTGGGGTCACTTCACTCAGACAGTGTAAACAGTTGTACTTGCCAGGTTTTGTCGATTGAAGATCATTACTCATGACAACTGAGGAATTTCTAGTAGAAATGGAAACAAAATCCGGGAACGTTACACTGATAGCCAGCAACGTTCAAGTGAGCATCGTCATTAACGTTAGCACGGGTTTGGCTAGCTGACTGCGGTCAATTTTACCTTGCTCAAGCCTTAAATTAAAGTTTAAGTGACGGTTCGACTACGCTTTAAAAAAAAGTAAAAAACCACGACGGTTACACAAAAGTTCCTATTTAAGATAATAAGTTTTTGTTTATACTTACGGTGAAGACATTTTACAAGCAGCGCAACGAACCGCTGTTTACGGAGCACCGACTCTGTTTGAAACTTGTGACCGCGCTGCCATGGAAACGGTTTGGAGGTACAGCCTGAAGTACAGCTGCTGCTGCGTGATGTGCGGGCGGACGTGAGGAAGAACAATACACCTCTCAACCAACTTTTAAACAGCTTCTTCTAAACTCTAGTTAGTTAGTCGGTGTTTAAAATATGGGTGCATATTTATAGATATATAGGTATACGTGTTTGTGTGTGTGTGAGAGTGTGTGTGCGGGTGTGTGTGTGTGTAAAATAAAATAATGCCTTTTCACTCTAACTAGTATTTCCTTTTAAAAATACATAGGAAGCATATGGATTATGCTGTTATTTGTCATTTTAAGTGGTCATATAAGTTAAGTATAAGTGTAGCGATGAACTATAGCTGGCTAGAGAAGCTAATTTCATTTGTTTTTTAGATTGATTTATTTAATTAAGACAACCATACTAACGCTTACATATTAATGCATCACTTTATAATCAGGCGATACCGTGGGTATTAGTATGATAAAGGCCGGCACATAATGAACAGGTCTACCTCACTTTTGTCTTGTTTGTTTCATTTAGAACATTGCAATTTTTCAAAATGTTACTCAAGTACAATTTTGAACGTATGACTTATACATGTATCAGAATCGTTCCACTGGAATAAGATGTATATAAGACTGAACTAAAAAAACAGAGCTAATTTGTTTTATTTTGAAAGCGTGACCGGAAGAGCCCATAGTCTTCTCGTCGCTTGATGCGGGTTAATTACAGTGAGTTGTTGCAAGATAACTTCCTCTTCCAGTCCTGTGGGTTTTTTGCCTTCGTGGATTGGGTTGTGAGTTGGGAAGTCTCGACAGTGCTAACGAGTGACGAGAGGCGACGTAACAAAATGTGTCTTCAAATTTTCTGTCTACCGAACATCGACTGAATCGGTCACTTTTTGTCATCGGGCGTACGACAGACGATAATGTTGGCGTCATGTAGTCTCTGCTCCTCAGACTTTGGAAAACAAATCGGGTATTGTCGGTGAATTCTCGGGAGATGGCAGAATAGTTCGACCTGCGCCAGTTATCGAGCCCTCTTAAAGCACTTTGAAGAAATAACCCGCGAGGTAAGTGTAAACATGATGTATCAAAATTGTAATTTTAACAGGACTGAGATATTTAGTCTTTATTTTTGAACGTGGGTGTTAACTTAGACATTTCGGTAGACGTGGAGAAGTTTGCTGATTTGCAGGAAAAAAGGTGTCGTGACGTCCACTCAGAAGAAATCCCGTCTCCCTCTCAGCTTTTCTTCGCAAGATCCTGGTCTGAGGCTTTTTTTTTTATCGCAGCCACACGTATTTTATACATCTTTCTCATCTCAGATTGCTGGAACAAATGACGTTTCTTTCATAAGACAAATGTGATGTTGCAGCGGAGTCGCCTTCACGCAGGGTAGCCTGTGATTATGAAGTGACCGCGTCAGAGAGATGTTGTGGTTATTTGTTGGTAAATGATGATGAGCTTCATGCCAAAAAAAAAAAAAAATCACTCAAAATCAATCAAAAAAAAATTAAAAATCTACGTCATTGCGACTTTTCATGGTTGTAATTTCTATTTCACGATCAAATCAGGCTCCCGACATTGCAACTAGTTGTGACTTTGTTAGGAGTTTTTTGTCATGCAAACACTCTTTGGGAGGGTCGTTCCTGCTTGATCGTGTGTTTCATCATCCCATGCTGAGCAGTTTTAACATTACAATCGCGGCTCTGGAGGGGGGAGAAGACCCCAAACACTGGTGAACACACAGTCTGCTTTACCATGGCTCCTAGTTTAATTTTGAACCACAAGGTAACGAAGATACACTCTTAAATATCACCAATGTACTTCTTGTACAAGACGCCAAAGTATTTGTTGACATTCTTTTTATTGCTGAGGAACAATCAGACCAAACAGGAAATGGTATGTGATAAGATTGCAGGGCAGTTAAATATAAAAGCCAGTAGACCTGCTGATGAGAAGGTGCAAACTTCATTACTAAGGTGTTAATACCAGCTGAAAAACACTCAGGGATAATTGTGCAGATTAAAGAATGTGTGAATGGGAATGTCTCACACTGAAGTGTTCTTCCTCAGAATCAACTCATTATGCTGCTTCCTTGCTCTCGCAAAATTACATTCCCACATACTAATCAGGATTTTCTCAAACTGGTAGCCCAAATGTCTGGGGGGCACTTGATTGCGCATTTGTTGTAGCCTGTGTGATTGAAAAAGGCACAGCCAGGCACCTTTTTAATTATGTGATGCATTCAAGGTGTCAAGCCCTAACAATTCAGTTGGTCACATTCTAAAGTGTATGCATGACGAAATGATATATGCGGTAATGGTGTCTGGCATATGGGACGGATTTAACAATATGGATTAGCGTCTCAAAGTATTTAAATGTAACCAACAGTTGAAGCTGAAATACAAGAATTATTGGTAAAGTTTCCTCTAAGTACGTTAGTTGTTAATATAAATTATGTCTGGCATTTAATATCAGATGGAGAGGTTCTGGAGATTTACTAGTCAGTGAAGAAGCTGTGACGGGATTAGAGGAATCACAGTTTATTTATGTATTTGCTTGTTCTGACTAACGGTTGGTTGATGATCTGGAGAATATAACCCCATAGCTGAACAGTCAGTGAGGTTGTGCCTCTTTGCTGGGCGCCTGGTGTTCTCAGTGGACTCGTGTCGTGGAGTCTGGCTGATAGTGGTCAGATAAACAGGACGTCAGACAGTCTGGGCTGAGATATGGTACAACTCCGGGGGATCTTGGGGATCCTGTTCTGCTCAGTTGAAGTGATGGGCACCCGCGTGATTGTAATTCACTCATCCTGCCATTGTGATGAGTACTCAGCGTGTCCCGTTCTGCAACAATGGTATTGTTTGGCTTTGAGTCATTCTTTCAGACTGCCTGTCTGTGGTAACCTTTTCCACAGTCAGGTAGGAGCTTACCACTCCCCAAAGTATTCCCAACAACAGGAATGGTTTGGGTTATCTTGCACAGATAGTTGATTATTTTCTTAGCATTTGTTTCAAACAGGTCCTCTGTGTGTTTTAATTTTGATGCCTGAAGGAACCTATGTTGTTGAACAAGTTTATCTTACTGTCAGTATAGTTAGAGGCTAGTGCTGGAGCGAACAGTCAGTTAATCATTTAATTGTTCAACAAGAAGTAAAACCAAAGCTTTTTTTTATTGATGAATCTTTTAAGTCATTCTGACTGGAACTGTGGATTATTTTGATCAACTAATGTGTTAATTATTTTCCTGATTGATCAACTGTTGGGCCATATTATGTCAAAGTTGTGAAAACTCACTGAATAATTTATCAACACGATATGTTCAAAATAGTCTCTTCTTCTCGAACTGCTCACTGCTGCCAGCTAACGCTAACCCTGAATCCTCTGACGGTGGGTCACACACACTGACCACGTCAAAACATCACACCGTGTCCTGTCCTGTAGTGTTACTCTTTAGACACAGACATCATTTCAAATCTGTTTTACTTCAGTTTTCAGATTTTAAGGCCTCCATTCTGTGTTTGTACCTTTTTTAAACAGGACTGCAAGGCAGAAAAACGCCTTCAAGAGACTGTGTAAAAGGGGCTGGAAAAAAGTGGCAAATATTTACAATCACCAAGCTGTATATGCTTGACATTTTTATTTCAAATGAAAGATTCCGACTTGGGAGTGTGTGAAAACGTTAAAAGCATTTTTAACTTGTGTTTTTAGCTTTAAGTTGGCGTTGATCAGAGTCCTACACAAGCCTCATACGGGTTTTCATTTCCACATTTTGACTCCTGAACTACTTGGCTGTAGACATATTGGCTTTTACATCAGTATGCTGCTGTGGTGGTGGTGGTTCTTCTTGATGGACAGAGAGTGTATCATTTGCCCACAGAGGTCTGGGCATTTGGGGAGGGGATCGAGGGGAGGCCTCTGATTGCAATCATTTCTCTGTGCGCAGTAATTTGGCTGTCAGGAGCAGCTGGCAGTTTGGTTTGGAACAATATGCAAGTGGAGGGAGAGGGGAGGTGGGAGCTCCAAAAAACCCTGAGAGAGTGTTTAGGGCTTGGGTGGTGTGTGTGTGTGCATGTGTGCATATGCATATGTGTGTGTGGAATCAGGTTACACAGTCTGTCATTAACAAGAGAGCTGCAGTTATGAGACCAAGATAGACTGCTTCAAGTCTGAGCAGGAGTCTGAGGCTCCTCGCTCTTCCATGTAGGTGGCTCTCAAGTTAGGGAAGGAGGGGAGGGAATACTGCGTGTGTGTGTGTCTGTGTGTGTGTTAAAGAGACGGGATATGAATGTGAGTGTGAATGCAGGTGGGAGGCAGTGTCTGAAGGATGAGAAGGGGGCAGGATTTGGCTTGAAGTCTAGCTTAGAGTTGGAGCCTTCACTTTAGCTTCTGGCCATGTGTATGTTCTATGTGTGTGTGTGTGTATGCACGTGCATCTATGTGTGTACACGCTGACTTACTAGAAAGTTTAGCTAGCAACAATGCTGGCATCAGATGAGGCTGCAGAGGAACACGGCATGTGGGTTGATCTCGCTTCTGCTCCATGCTCGTGTCCAGCTTTTTAGAAAGGGGCCCTCTGTCTGCAGTGTTATTTTTAGTCGAAATCCTTGAGCCTTTTTTTTTTAATAATCATCAGCCTTATGTAGCCCAAACATATCACAATGAGTAGAGCTGTCTGGGACTTGCAGGCACTGCAGTCTCAGCATGACACTGGAAGTTTGCGGGAAAATGAGAATGAGATAAAAGACTGCCTGTGAATCCTCCAGATTTCAGTCTTGTTTCTCCTGTGTTTGTTCTGGAGCTCTTTCTCTCTTTCTTCTTCTACTGGTGACTCTGTGCAGACTTATTGATTTCTATTATTCCCTGTTCAAATGTGGATAAAGACCAGTGGAGACAGAGACAGGAGACAAGACGCTATCGTCTGCCCAGATGCACACACACATAGATGTGCAGTGCTTGTGGCTCCTCTCCTCTCTCCGCACTAAGCCCAGACTGCACTGGAGACAGTCTGCAATACACTTTTTATGAGCCCTTCACTCGCTTCAGTGCTCTTGTCTTATCGCTCAGCTGTTAGTAGGGAAAGTTATGGCTTTGTTTCAGTTGCTACCTCTCTCTCTCTAATCTTATTCCCAGTCTGAGGCATGGGCTCTTTTTTGGTGTGGGCACTTTGTCTACGCATAGACAATAATCTGTGTTTTTTCATCTCTTGGGTCATGGGGTCATGGGGTCATAAACCTAAGTGACTCTGTTATGTTGGTAGTACTTCAGTGTAGCACTGATGGAGCTTGTTTGATTTAGTCCAGTCCACTCCCATTGCTGTAGCCAAATGGGGCATGTATAATTAAGGCTGGGCAATAAAGCAGAAGTTTGTCTCACAATATGATGGTCATAATTTGTTTTTTTGCAATATCTGCTGTTAAATGCTTTACACTATGCAAAAATGCTTAATATAACTTATAGCTGCTTATAACAATAATTTTCATCATAAAATAATCTTAAATGATTTCACAATTGACTGCTTGATTAATGAAAAACATTCACAGCATCAGTTCTGAGATATTTAAAGTATTTGCTTTGGCTGAAGGGCAGTCTAAAATCCACTGGTATTTAGAGAGGAAAAAAAAGAAAAGCTGAAAATAATGACTTTCTTTGCTTAAACAATGACACAGTGGGGAATGTCAAGTGTCTGTTGATTGGCTTAATTAATAAAATGACTATGACAGCTTAAACAACCTAAACAATCTGCATCCAGAGGAGCTTTTTTAGCACCCTTCAGAAATAACCTCCCTCCATACTTTTGTGCCATAACTCTTTGTGGTCACTGGGCATGCATGTGCCGGTGTACACAGGACAAACAAGAGTAGATATTTTTTTGCTTATACTAACGATGAGTGGAAATGAACTGAGAGTAACACATAAAGTGGTCATGGCGGGGTGAAACGAAGATTGAAAGCAACACGGGGAGGGACAGTTCATGATTAAACACCTACGCAGGAAGCAAACGTGTTTGTATGTGTCCTTCTTTCCAACAGTATCTGAGGAAAACGTAGCAGGAGTTGAAACCTTTAACCGCTAGTCTTTTTGTGACAAGTCTCTCCTCTCTGACAGGCCAGGAAGCTCCCGGCCATAAAGACTCTATTGGCAGCGGGATGCAATGATCCGGGTCAGCTGTTGTACGGAGCATTGTGCTGTACACACATTGCAAGCTGTTTGCTGAGTGATTATTATTATGGTGGTGAACAGTCTGGTTTGCGTTAGTGGGTTACACAGCAAAGGTTATCATGTTAGCCCTCTGACTCCTGTTACTCTGCCAGGCAGGACGCAGAATCAGTGAAGACTAAATGCTCCCTGAGCTTTGAATAGCTGTGTGCACAGCTCTGAGCTTCTTGTCTGATATACTTGTTTCACGAGAAAGAAAATATATTTTTTTTAAGGGTGTACCGTGATACAAATCAAGGTGTCCTTTTGAGAATGGTATTGCCCTGGAGCAGTGAACTTTGTGAGATGGTCATTTGGATGGAGAGTGTTTGTGCATTCCTCTGTTGGCAAACATAGCTGAGGGCCATAAAGACGCTGTTTGAATTGGCTGTTTCAGATGTTTTGATGGCTGTGTGAAAATGAAGGTCTAATTGCTATGGTGACCATTGCGTAGGAGACTTGTTAACAGTGTCTTCACAAAGCTGTAAAACCTTTCAAGTTGTGTCTCAAGAGAATTCATGCTGCTCAAAGCTGTAATAGAACATTTTTAAACCGCAAAACTCATAACTGTTTAGAAATGTAAGCAAATTTGATGTAGTTGTAGTTATTTTTGCAGGTGATTTTGTGACTAGCAATAATGCAAAGCGTGAACAAATCTTGGTTTCACCGTCTGTAGATTCCCAAAGAGCAGTTGATATCTTTGTTCCGTTGTCCACAACTTTTGCCCCGATATGATACACTATGTCCATCAAGAAGATAAGGTGGGACTCTAGCAGGAAGGATTGTCTCTGATTACATTACGCCTGGTATTAACATCCGTCCAGGATGATCCGATCACAAGTGGACAGCTCTGTGTACATGTGTTCACACCTTGCAGTACAGGGTGATACCAAATGCGTCACCAAATGACCATTTGTTTTGGATCTCAATTTCCTCGCTCTATATATGCAAATAAACACCCACGGCTTCCCGTTTGCAAAGACTAAATGCGTTGTTGTCTGTAAATGGTGGACTAACAGTGGCCAACATGCTGGGACAAATGGATCCATTTCTTTACTAAAAGAAAGAAATAACTTAATGTATATAATTCGAAAAATTTTACAGAAGGCCCAAATAAGTAGGAATTTGTCCTGTAACACAAGGTTCATAAGTTTCTCCTGCAACTTAGAAAATTGTTCAGTTTTATTAATGGAGTCTGGGGGTGACAAAGAACTTGCCTATATAGGTTCCTATTTACTTAATTTGTATGGCTTGACATGTTTACAGTCAACTAAATATTGTCCTCTTTCAAAAGTTGAATAACAGTGATTAAATCAGTTAAGACAGATGTTAATGGCAGGTCAGATGCACTTTAAGACACAAAATCACCTAGCATAGCGAGACCTCTTTCTCCACAGAACTGTGTGACCTATTAGACATGCTAGTACAATAACAAACTGATGTTGTTTTACAAGAAAGAAAGTAATTTAACGTTCGGCATTAAGTGCAGAATTTACACTAAGGCATAAATGATCGATACTTTGCCATAGCTCTTTTGTTAAGTTTATCAAATATCTTCCTATTCAACATCAACATGGCATGGTTTGCAGGCTTTTTGATGCTTGTAAAGTCATTTCAAACTGGTAAAAATGCAACATCAGGCAGCTCTTTCATGTGCACTTAAAGAAGATGTCATTTGAGTAGGCGGTCCTTCAGTTTGGCCAAGGACACATGCGAATACTCACTGCTAAAAGAATGCGATCATATGCATCCCAGACAATGTTTGAATGTGATCTGAATCTCAAATCAGGATGCATTTAGAAGTATCACACCTGTATGTAGAGCTGGCCACTTGTGATTGCATAAGACATGATGGATGTTTATACCAGGTGTTCACAGCCGCTTTGTGTACGTCTGTCTATATGAGGGTCACAGGCTGTATTCAGAGGACAAAAACCTGCTATGCTGTTACCTTCTTCTGTGAAAGTCTGAGTTGGAATTAAACATACATATGGTTCATTTGCATTCGATTACATTCCTTTACATTGTGAAAGAAAAGGCAGGTGGTGAGATATTGTTAAGGCCTGAAGAGATGGAGCTTTGCTCGGCCTAATGGGTCACTGCAAATATCAGAAGCATTTCCAAGAGGCCACAAAAGTCCCTCTATCTCCCAATATGATGAGGCCCTTGGCCATCAAGGTGTGGGTCTAAAGGTTAGTAAGTTTTGCTTTCTAATAGAACGATTAGTCTTTGCACAGAGCTTAAGTGAATGACTCCAGATATCAAGTGCTATTTAACTTGCATTTCAGAGTGTACCAGTCAAGGTCAAGCATCATGTTCAAAAAAGTCCAATTAATGCTGCTTATACAATACTTGAGTTTACATTCATGACCAAAATAGCGTTTTGTACACCGTAGTCTTAAAAGTTTAAAAGTACAGCGCTTCCTAAATATACCAGTATTTAGCATGGAGAGATTTAAACCCATGAGGAAGAATGAGAAGAGCCAGCTTCAAAGTGGAGGTCTCATGACTGTGTTGCTCTTCAAGCTGCTCTTGATGTTGTTTTTTCTTTCGTGTTATCGAGCAAGCGATCTGTTCAAGTATTATCTGATCTTTGGGCTTCACATAACTCTGCCGTCTTTGGAAACTTGCCCGCCATTTTGTTGTTTGGTAGGGACTCAGCCTTAAGACACCAAAAACATTAGTTCTCCAATAACACCAAGGGACACATCCACCAATTTAAAGCCAATGAAAGCCTGTGACAGTTTCAGAAATTTTTAGGAACAAATTGTCAAAATGCAACTGCTGTTACAAGTAAAGTCTATGAACCTTCACTGCATTTCCGTGAGGCCAAACCTTGTTTATTGTTTTCCTGCATTTTCGGAAATATAAAAGGCCAAGCAGACAGATGATTTGACTTCATGACATGTCTCTGCTGTTTTTTTTGTTTTTTTTTGTGCCCTCATAGATCAGACATTCAGCACACTCATAGCACAAAGGCTGACACAGATTTGAAATCCAAGTTTTTGTTAGACCCATTTCCATAGTGTGACATGCAATGAACCTGTAAGATTACTGATATCACGCGGTGTGCTGGGTCCTTCAGTCTCAAGCCACATACATAACAAACCCTGCAAAAGATGACTAGACCTATCAAATCCATCCCAAATTGGTTTTGCCTCAAGGTATTTCAAAGATAACACAACCGCATAATGGTTTGTTTTCAGGTACAGTGTGTTAATAGGATTGGTGAGACAAATATTTTGTTCATGACTGAGAGGAATTGAGGAATTAATAACATAGCCGAAAGTGATGTGGAAAGCATTGTTTTTGCAAGTGTTTGCACATTATGAGGTGGTGGCTTTGGAAGGAGGTTTTGTTTGGGTTATCCCTCTGATGGTCAAATGTTATTCAAATTCAACACTGATGTTGAAGTGTGCAGGCTTTCTTTTTATGGTCAGATTCGTTGTGGTGTTATATGTCATTGAGTTCACAAGCAAAGTTTGTGAAGCGTGAGTGTGCAAAAAGCTGAGGTTGTGTATTCCTTTTACTTAGTTTTAGCCATCCTAAGTGTTATATTTTACTGTAGGCAGAGAATGTTGTTTTTTTTTTTTTTGACTGAGGTGAATGTGTTGATTTGCTGAGCTGTAGTGTGAATATGAATGTGGGCTGCTGCAAAGAGGAGGACTTTTCGCCCTCAGGTCTGTATTACACCCACATCCACCTAGGAGCGAACCATCTGCGTGTCCCTGATGGCATGCTGGCTCATTGGCTGTCTGGGTCTGGAGCCGGGGACGGGGACAGGGACACGAACAGCAGGCTCCGCATTGCCCCAGTCTCTGCCTGTTTCTTCCCTCGCCGCCCTGCAGTTTGCTGCAGTTTCCTCGGTGCCCGGGCTATTTGTGCCATGGTAACTGTGCCAGCCTGCCAGCTCAGACACAGATTCCACCTCTCGTCTCCCCCCTTCGCCAGCATGATGACTCAGCAGCTCCTGCAGAGCTTCCAGCCTCCTCCCTCCTCATCCTCAGTGATACACCATGCTCATCAGACAAAGTAGTGTTTTGTCATTCTCTCCTTCGTCCTGACCTGAATACAAAACAGACCAGAAAAAATATGAAACATCTAACTAGTTCATTAGGTTTTGTTGTTGAATTCTATTTTTGAAAAACAATTAGTTTAAAACTGCAAACTACAAATAAAACCCAGTGATTAAATACTAGACATATCCAGCTCTAATTGTCTACTTCTTTCTCTTTTTGGGTTCAGTTGTTCAAGCATTTGAGTGACATGTTTAATTACCTCCATCTAATCATCTTTAAGCTCTTCTCAACATCCTAGAGAAGTGCTTATCAAGACAGCCCTCTGGAGTGGGATCATTGCGTAGGGTCTGGGGAGGAGACATGGCATCATGAAACATGAGCCCTTCATATGTAGGATCACTTCCAGGTCCCTCTAGTACAGGGATGTCAAAGTACGGCCGTATCCGGCCTGCACACAGGTTTAATCCAGCCTGTTCGCGGGCTTAACAGAACTGCTATTGCAACATCCAGTGGACACAACGACAGCAGTTTCTTTCATTGAAAAATTGCAGCTAATTTTTATACTTTGCAAGATCATTTAACCCTTTGCAGGCCGTTTGACACCCCTGCTCTTGTAGCACTCAGCAGGAGTCAACCCCCTGCATAACCCAACTATTCACTATATGTCAACTATTTCTCTCTGGGTTATGCACTCTATGGCCGCCTTGTGTTGAGCTCAATGTGGTCTCTATGTTTCCATGTGAAAGGTCAGTGCATACACATCTCAGAGATACTGATATCCTCATTCAAAATACTTTTGGTCTTAGAAATATTTATATGATTTACTCAAGTAAAAACTTAAATACATACAAGATAGTTGATTTGAAGTACAATTTCTTAAAAAAACAAACTCAATTGATGCAGGATAAGCAATTTCAAACATACACATTGTTAGATTATGTTGTTATTGTGTCTGATGCCCTAACGTGTAGATAGCCTTTAAATGTTGCAGCTTGGTTGAGGTAGAGCTATTGCCTCCTACTTTTATCACACTTGGTTAGATTATTTCTAAACAATGCACCATATTTTCCAAGATAATGGTGGTTCTGGTGCAAAATCTTGATCCACAAGGTTACTAGAGAGCATAGCTCTTAAGTAAATGAAATAAGAAGGTAAAATGCTGAGTATTTTTCTCTATCTTCCTATATTTTTTATTTTAACTAGCAAAAATTGGGAGTACCCATGTAAAGTATAGGTACTTCAGTATTGTATTTAAGTACAGTACTCAGTATACTTTCACCACTGTTAAACATGAGTTCAAGACGCTCAGAAGAGGCAGCCATTATAAACTGCCTAACCTTTCACAGAATGAAGAAATGAGTTACATAGAAGAACTTAGTGCACTGTGAGACAAACAGCCCACTCACAGTTTGCATTAAACCTATAGGAAGACGCATTGGGTTATCAGTTTTAGCTGCAATAATCAGGCAAAGTATATCTTAAGTTATAATTATCATGTGGTTTTTATACTGGTTTCCTATTACAACACCACATCAGCGGATAAAGGAAGAAGGAATAAAAGGAAAGATGGAGGTTTGAGACAGATAGAGGGGGGGGGGGAATGAGAGCACACCCTTGGCAGGATGTCAGCTCCGTGAACACACACTGCAGAACACTGCCAGAGAATTCAATACGCAGGGATAGAGGGCTGCAACACACACACAGACACTCGCGCACACATTCACACACAGCGCCATGAAGTTGTCTGTTCAGATCGCAATCGTTTCTGCAGATGCTAGCCCTGCCTCTCTCCTTTCCAAGAATCCCATCTGAGGTTTCCAGTATCAGGACTCGTCCTGGCTGTGTGTCCAAGCAAAGCTGTTAGCTGGCTTAATGATATGTTACCGGCTAGCTATGTCTCATGTTGTGGAAAGATGTTGTCGTGTAGTTTCTGTTTGCTTTTGCAAAATAAACTGTGCGAATTGAAATACACACATAGTACATTTTGCATGTGTGCAAACGGATGCACATTCACATGTAGGAAAGCAGACGTCTCAAAAGGCCCTCAGGTTTTTTTAATGCAACAGCTGACATATTCACTGTGTACATAACAGCAAACACATTAACAGGAGTACTTAGCTGCTTGGCCACCGGTGTGCGGCTCACTGCTTATGATGGCTTATTGAAGATAAAGCGTCTGCGTGGGAGAGATGAATTGAGATGGAGCTAATTTCAGTGCCCTGTCGAGGGTCTTTTTAGCGGCAAATGTAAACAAAAGCAGCAAGTCATTTACCTACACTAATTGAGGCCATTAAATAGAGCCTCGTGACATGCTCTGCTTAGTTAATTGAGGTGAGTTATTGATCTGTCAGTGGGTCTGGATGCTTTGCTCTTTGTTGTCCTACCATATGAGTGATATATGAGTCAATGTGAAGATAAGCAGTCACACAGACCTCAGTTTTTCTTTTCCCCTAGACTCTAGTGTTTCCTCGACACTGTTGTCCTTTACTCTTCTGCTTATCTCTTTATCCTGTTTCCTACGGCCCCCCCGGCTTCGTCCTAACCCAGCTGACCGTCCCCCCAACCAGCATTATGCCCTTCTTCCTGCTGTCCCCTTGGGCACTGACACCAGACACCTCCTTGTCCCACTTCCTGAGTTCAGCCTAAACTCACTGTCGCAGCCCACACTGGCTCTGTGCTCTGCCCTTCTCTGACCCACTGTCCCCCAGTTGCCCCCTGGCCATAGCACCCTTGCCTCCTCTTGCCCTCCTGCCCGTTCCCTGCCCTCGTTGCTGCTCCCCTCTCACCCCCCTCACCCTGGCCCAGTGGTAGCAGACAGACCTCCTGATTATCTGTGTGTGGCAGCCTCTGTTTTGTGCTCTGATTAAAGGAGCAGCATGTGGTCTGTGCGTGAGCGGCCCGTACAGACGCCGCCGTTGGGCTAATGCTAACATTACGTGCTTAATCATTTATGTCTGGGAGACGGGCACAAAGGCTTGGAGGAGGGTGGAGGTAAGGGGGGGGGTGGGTATTTATCTTTGGCACAGATGCAGTCAGGCGCACATGCTTCCAAGATAACGGCCCCGGTGCTTAGTATGGCATAAGCAGGGGCATGCTGCAGGCTACGATGTCTCCACAAAAACTCACATATCATCTTTATAAAACTGATAGTTCCGTGTGAGAGGGTTCCCCTGAGTGTGGAGCGTGAGTTAAACCGGTTGTCTGTTCAAATCTGGCACACGGTAATGCAAACAAACAAACATTACTGCGCGGCGTATGCGGACGCTTCCACGGACGCATTAAATATTGAAGGATTAGACAGTCTTCAGGTCTCTTAACTGTAGTATTTGGGCACCCACACTCATTCTCCCCGCTGTGCTCCTCTCCTCTTACTCCTCCTCCTCCTCCTCCTCCTTCTCCTCTCGTCTGTCTGCTCCTCTCCCCTCACTGCCAAGCAGCCTGTCCCTCCAACACACACAGGCATCAACACACGCACACACGCAGAGGCAGCCAATAGGAGAGCACCAGTCTCCCCATTGCTTGCCACTCAATGCCTTGTTGCCAGGACAACAGGAAGGCATGAGACCCACTTTACTTGAGCATTTTAAACTTGGTGTTGACTCTTTTTTTTTTCTGAAAATAAGAAAGGGCCTCCCTCGGTTAACTTGCCCTCTCTAATACTCGTAGGTCAAAATCTGAACAGGGTTGTTAAAAAAAAAAAAAAAAAGTTGTTTTACAAAAATGCCAAAAGGCATCCTGATGCATCAGTATAAAAATCGGCTTTAAATTCTTTACTTTGGAGACAATTTTTGTGTTTTTTATTGTTTTTTTTTTCTCTCCTCCCTTCTAGATCGACAATGACGGCCTGGGACGTGTGTCTTTTGGTTTTGATCATCACGGTCCTTCCCTGCTCTAGTTTGGAAGGTAAGTGTCTTGTCACAAAAGACAGCCTGTCACATCAGACGTAAAGGAAGATTTTTGCTGCAGGGAGAAGAGGCGTCTACTGGCATAAATAGACGGCATCTGTTTGAATTTAGGTGTATTACCGCCTCTAGCCTCACAACTGCAAAAGAACAAGATTGCAGCTGGTCATTCACTGTCGCTGGAGGTCCCAGGCACATACAGTAGTTGTAGAAATGTACACAGGATGTCTGTATTCCACCCATCCTCTTTCACTCCAGTTAACACACACACATAATCTTTTGGCTTCTGTGTCTTTTTCTGTCCCCCTCAAGTCTCTGACGTGCATAGACCAAAAATTCACACAGTTTTTTTTTGCTGTCTCTGCCCCTCTTCAGTCTGTCTCCCTCTCATCGACTGTCTCTCACTGTTATTTTAAACAACTGCAGTGGTGATGGATTGCAGTGGATTTCTTTTTTTCTTTTTTTTTTTTAGGATGGCAGGCTCCTCTTGTCCTGCACTTACATTACATATATGCCTACATTTACACATCCTTTTAAGAGGGGTAGACACTTATAATGTGGTGTGAAAACAAATTTAGACTTTAAAGTCCTCAAAGTTTTTATCAGTGATGAATGTTGATGGATTTTTTGTTTTTTCCCTCTCTTCAGGTGACATCACTGTGAGAAAATCTGAATGTTTGTGTGATGGGGAGTCTTGCAGCAGTGGTGACAGATGTTCTGGTCAGCGGTGCTTCACCTCCCTTTCTATGCTGAATGGGACATCGGTTCTTCAGAAGGGCTGCATTGAGACTAATGAGGAAGGGATCTTGCGCTGTGAAAGACCACCGAATCCTGAGCTGGTGGTGGAGTGCTGCCGCGGGGACTTGTGTAACATGAACATCTCCTTGCAGTTCCCAGTGAAAGGTGAGGGGTTTGCATCTCAACATTGTGTAGAAAATATCCCGTCGAAGCTTCTGTTATCACCATTAGTTCCCTTTGAAACAAGTACCTTAGCTGATGTTCTTCACTGGGCGAATGAAGAGACTGTCATTTTCTCTACTCTGATTTTTCATAATTTGTGCTATCTCAGTGTTTTCCGAAGGTTGCACGATTTATTTGTGATAACCGACCCTTTGCAGAGAGCTGTGCGGGTGGGAAGCACAGATATATCCAACACTTTAGAGTTGGCTGCAAAACAGCCTTATTAATCAGCCTACCACCAACTTGGGAAATAACTTTTCAAATCTGTACAATTGCCCAAAGACCAATTCCGAAAATTTGTTTATCAGTCAACATTATTAGCTGCATTTCTGCGCCGACTTGGCGATTTGGTTAAGATTAGTAATGCAATTTTACTGCTAATATCTGATACATATATTTATAGCTGGTGAACACCAAGAAATCTGTATTGGAGAGCTTCCATAATACATACTTAATGTTGAAAAAAACGATCAATCATTTTATATTTGCTGGTGTTAGATTTCAAACAAGATAATATCTAATTTTCTGTCAAAACTCCTGTGTTTAAACTAATTGAATTGGCCTCTTCAGCTGGCTAACTTGCCTGTTTTCTGATGAGTGAATGCTATTTAATTTAATGGAATACTAATGGTATTGCTCTAATGGATTTTCCCGTATCTCTGTTTCCTCTTATCAGATACAGAGCTGTCTGCTGGCAGACCAGCCCTCAGAGACCAGGACTGTGTGTGCGAGGGCGGCGTGTGTGAGCGTGAGCGGCGCTGCACAGGCCAGCAGTGCTTCTCCTCTCTGAAGATGATTGATGGGGTGGCCGTCCAACAGAAGGGCTGCCTGAGGGATGACGAGGAGGGCAGAGCCACCTGTGCCATGCCACCCTCATCGGCCCATGTTGTCAAGTGCTGCCAGGGCCATCTGTGTAACATGAACGTCACTGTGCAAGCTCCAGGGAAAGGTGACTTTGTACACATTGTACACATTTCTCTTGGCTGTCGTTCACCAGAGACCTTATGTCTCTTAAGATTGTGCACTTTTGCAAGTTCCACTTTGCATTTGGTGCCTTATGGCAATTTTAGTTATATACCAAAACTCATCATAAAAAACAGAATGTTCTCTTATAGTAATGCAAGACTAGCTCATGTCTTTTCTAAAGATTACTTATTCTTCAACCATGTCTTTATCCGGAATCTTTTGCAGAGGAGGAAGTAAAGCCCTTGGTGAAAGAAGAGCATGAGTGTGTGTGTGAAGGCAGCTTGTGTGTGACAGGGAGTCGCTGCATGGGCCACCAGTGTTTCTCATCCCTGACAGTCAGCGCCGGCTCCCTGGTGTACCAGAAAGGCTGCTTTAAGGTCTATGAGCAGAGCACGCTGACCTGCAAGACCCCGCCCTCTAGAGACCAGATAGTGGAGTGCTGCCATGGGCACCTGTGTAACATGAACAGCACTGTGGAGCTTCCTGTCAAAGGTAGAGTGTTCTGCTACCCAGAATGCATCACAAATACTGTCAAACTGCTGTCTGTATCACTCTAGCAAAGACACTCAAGAGCTCCATCTGTTGATTTCAGCAGCAAACTCTGCTTAGATTTTATCTGTTCAAAGTCGGAATGATCATGTGGGTTAGTCATTACTGTTTTTAGACAAAGCAACACACAGTCATTCCTCTCCATCACTCTCCACTCAGTGGGCTGCGCCAACGGCTGTGAAATCGTCTGCCACGGCTGTTCTGCATGGTTTCTGTTGGCCTGAGTTACACCTCTGTGTGGTCACACTCCTGGCACCTTATGAAACAGATATGAGGGAGACAGTGGGCAAACCAGAGGGAGGTTTTGAATGTTATTTAGTCATGGTTCACTTCCCTACTCTGTCCTCTCGGAGGCTGTCAGAGCTGGCTGACTGGAGCCCAGAGGGTGAAGCCACCTGGGAGTGAAGGAGAGGAAGGCATCCATACACAGAGCTGTTGTTGCCCTTTTTGTTTATTTCACCTCTGCTTTTCTCTTTATAGGCGTATAATATAATGTTTTTTATAAATAAATATTTAGACATTTAATACTGTAGCTGTTTTCTTTATGGATCAGGTCAGTTAATTTTTTCCTCACAGAAATGCCATTTACTGCAAACCTCTGCTGCCTAGTTGTTCTGCCACAAATACAATAATCTCGAAAAAAAAAAAAAATTGAAGTGATCCCTATAATTGCATTCTTTCCATGTATTTGGTTCAAGTCTAGTGAATTTCTGACTTGTGTTGCTAGTTACGTGTGTGTGTGTGTGAGAAACAGTTCATTATTTGATTCGTTGGGAAAAGGGGATCATTGTCTGTGCTCCAGGCAGAGCCGAGCAGTCTTTCCCTTGGAATGTTTGGAAAGTGTGAATGGTGGTCAGTTCTTCAGGCCGGCCTCTGCTGACTTGATGAGATCCACTCTGTGTTGCCTGTGTGTGTATGTGTGTGTGTGAGTGTGTGTGAATATGTGTGTGTGTATGAGTGAATACTCACGCGCATGTGTGCTCTGTGTGCACCTCCTGCCCTAAACTGGTTTCTATTGAGGGTCTGCAGAGTGCTGCAAACCTGTGATTTGTGTATTGTGCAGCCTCACTGTGTGTGGTCTTATCAGAGGAAAAAAAAAAAGCTACAGGAAGAAAGAGTTTTCTGTCAACACAACTGGGATCATCTTCTTTTTAAATGCATGTGTGTTCTTAAAAACTGGCTAAAACAATGACCTGATAGTCTAAAGAGAAATCATGCTGTATTCGTTTCTCTCCCGTCACAGCTGATGAACTGTCCAATTACAGCGTGACCACACTGGTTATGGTCATCGTGGCTCCTGTCATCGTCCTCATCGTCCTCTCTGCCATCGCTATCCTGGTGTTCCGACGCATCCACCACAACCAGATGGAGAGGCTCACATCACGAGATGCAGAATATGGAACTATTGATGGCCTCATAGCGTCCAACGTAGGGGAGAGCACTTTAGCGGTGAGTACTGTAGGAGGCCACATCCCTAGCTCATTAAAAAAAATGGAAAAGAAAATGCTCAAGGCATATTTTAATTGACTGCTATGTTGAATATTAAACCAAATCAAATCCAAGTCTCTTATTTTAACCCACCCCTCTCTCTCAATGCCAGCTACTGTGTACTTTAGGGGTTATTAACTGACCACAACCTCTAGTGAGTAACAGAACATCTGCTGTTTGAATTAGAGTAAAAGAGCTTCAGTGTTTCCATTTTATTAAAAACAGAGTTCGTCTAACAAGGCAAGTGTCATCAAGCACTTTTGACAACTATGTGTATGGAAAGATGGCTGAATCTAGCTGGTTGTACCAACTTGATGTATTTGACGTGTGCACTCTGAGCAAAGCTTGTTTTGTGTAAGAAAGCATGTATCAGTCCAGGATTCAGGAAAATATCATGAAATATGAAATAACTTGGATCAGCATCAGGTAAAAAGCTCATTTAGACCCTCTATGGTAAACATTCCTATGTCAGGGGGATTGTTGATCATATGTATAACAGGTTTCTTTGCATGTGAAGTAAATATTTATGTGAACATGTGAATATGTATATTTCTCAACTGATGAGAAGTCAAACTAAATATCCACAACTAATGTATACAAGCATTTTACAGCACCGGAAATGATCAATTAAATAGTTAAGATTTAGTTGTTGTCAAGTGTGAGGAGTGAATTCAGATCCCTGTCAGCCATTTTGAGACTGATGGCCGGCCCAGAACTGGTTTCTTTTTTTTTAAATTGTTATCTTGGGTGGTGCGATGGCTCTTTTCTGTACACTTGAATCTTAGAGAGAGTTTTCAAAGTGACACTAAAGTGGCAACAGAGATGGAAAACCCCTTTTAAAATTATGTGTTTTGTTCACTTGAAGGGATTTAGCTGGTAAGTTAAAACACAGTTGGATTAGTGGAGTCTTAGGCCTCTTTTCCATACACAAGATAAAATACAGTAGAGACACAACATCACTGTGAACCTCGCTTACCTCTTATGATTAGATTTCTAATCAAAGCAGTCTTGTGGTGGCACTGCAATCAAGAGCTTAGGCTGCACCCACAATGCCGAGTTTTTCGTTCAAAACAGTGTTTTTAAACTAAGATGGTCTCAATCCAGATGCAGTGTTCTTGCACTGTCCCAGAAATAATCTACGCCTGAAGATGCATATCATACGGCCATTGGTGGGGACTGGGCAAACATGTTCCAATGTAAACCAGGACAGAGGTTTGTTTGATTTGTTGTAGAAAAGAAATCAGAGGAAAAAAAAAGTGGAGAAAAGTAAGACCAGATATATTTTTTCTTGGACGAAAAATAAACATCGCTTTTCTTTTGTTACCCATCCAGGTAGTCAAGGCTCAAATATATACATACAATCTGTCTGTTTTCCTCCAGAAAAGGGTCACATGATAGGTTAAATGTTATTCAATTGTAAACACACGGTTGATGTTTGAACTTTAATACCTTTAATGCTCAATAAGATTTCTTAAATCAACTTTTTTAAGGTCTGTCTTCAAAACTGAAGAAATTGTGCAGTGCAGATGATCATCTCTGAAGTTTCTGGGACATAAATTCATGCAGATTTGATCACTCTTCTCTATAACATATTTTAGACAATGCATGCTTCAAGTGTGTGTGTGTGTGTGTGTGTGTATAAGTGTGTTGAGGTGGGTTGTTCTATTGCTGGACTGAAATTGTTGTTTTGAATCTTCTTAGCCATTTTTTTCCAGCCAGTTAGAGGAATGTCTTTTTCCTCTCCTTCCTCAAGCACGGATTGCAAGTTTTCTGCAGAGTGGTTTATGTTTTGAGGCCCACTAAACTGATCCAGAGTTTAGGTGGAGTCCTGTGGTCAGGGTTTAGTCTGGAAGACAACCCAGCACATTCACTGGCTCACCCACTGTGTAATCAAGTTCAGCAGAAACTGCTCACAGTCTTGCTTTTGCCTGGACCAAAAAAACACAGCTGTGTCCATCCATTTTTTGATTCTATATGCTTCCAAAAGCATATATCATACATGAGGATACATAAGTATAGTCTTGTTCTTATTGGAATCATTTATTTGATGTCTGTTGCTATATTTTTCTCTCCTCTCTGGCTGTCATGGAACATGAACTCTCTTTTGAACTTCTGTTTAAACTCCTTACAGCCCAGAGTATCCCATTTATCTCGACTTATGAAACTTGTATGTAACATCTTCAACTGTTAGAGTATGATTATATATATGTGTGTGTCTGAGAAAAAAGCTGATCTTGGCTCTTGGCTTATTTTTCAAGCCATTTCCAAAGTCCATCAATGCACTTGGCATTGGAAAGCCCAAATATGGAGCCACAGAATGTTTGTTTCAGCATAATTAAAAAGTGCTTGGCAGCACCACGAGAAAGATTATTAAGGACTGTTGTGTGGCTGTGAAAGCAAATCGGAGTGAATCACATGTGCTTGTCCCTCTGCAGCCTGCTGCCCAGAAGTCATCTCTGATTATAATGATATTGTAGTGTTCTGATTGCATCCTGCCGTGCTCCCTGGCCCAAATACACCCTTCCAAAAACAATCCTACTGTACCAAAGAGAGGGATTTAAACTCTCTGCAGAGTTACCCATCATTCATTTTATAGCCTCTCTCTTGCATTCCTCTGTTGTGATTCCAAATTGTCTCTCAGGCAGCTCGTGCATTATGCATCTGTTTATCTGAGGCATCACTCTTCTCTGTTGTTTTCAAATCCTCATCCTCCCCTCCCAGTTTAGCCGTTTGTTTTTACTCGGCAGCCGCCGGCTCCGTTGCTGCACACTGCCCTCCTGTGTCGGCACCGGTATGCTGCACGTCTTGTAGCTGAGATAAAAATAAAAGGCTTAGCAGCATTGCGCCTGTTTTCAAGTCTGGCCCTTGGATTAGAAAGAAAATCCAGCGCCCACACCAGTCATCAGGGGAGGGGGTGGCACTTCTGTTGTTTACTCAGCAGGGGGCACTCTGCACCTCCAGCACAGACACACACACACACCCACTCACAAACACAATATCCCATTACACACACACAGCTTGGCCCCCTCCATCCCATGTGGGTGCCACATCAAAGGCGGTCTGCTTGTATTAGTCTCCATCTGAGGCCCAGATGCTCCTTGTTTCATCATTTTAAAAAATTTTTTATTTTTCAGACACGAGCCACGGGATTCCTTTTGGGAGGTTTTCATCAAAATAGCTCACTTGCTAATACAAACACACACACAAATACATGTAAATATACAAGCTCTTTACTCTTCCTTTTTATTTTTCTCTTTGCCAGGATCTGCTTGATCATTCCTGCACCTCAGGAAGCGGCTCAGGACTCCCTTTCCTTGTTCAGAGAACAGTCGCACGACAAATCACACTCAGCGAGTGTGTGGGTAAGTGTCCTCCTAAATGGCTGTTTTCATATTGACAATAGCGCTGCTCCCCCAAGACTCAGTCTCCTCATTCATGTCAATGAGGCGCTCCTAGCGTGCCCATACAGGGGCTCCTGACAGAAAATGCAGAAGGAGAGTGTAGTAGAGTAAAGGCGGCCCTGTCTAAGCATAACCCTGAGCTCAGCCATACACCATTTGGCAGCATGCTGTCAAACATACAGTATGTTTACTTTGTAGCATGTGACGGTTCTACTGTTCTCCTTACTTATATTGACAGTGAAGCAAGTTATAGATGCCACAGTTGCAGAGATGTAAATTCTCCTTGAAAGAAGTACAGCTGGCTCTGTAGCATCCTGTCATCCGATAGTCTTTTGAAACTGAACTTTCTGAGTCACATTTTTACTAATACACTCTCTTTTTTACATTAAAATCCTGCTAGATCTTCACAGACCGTCCGATTCGTGCAATAAAAGTACATCATCTATTTTATTTACTTAACAATTGCAAAACAGTTTCTGTAACAAAGCTCCCAGAGCCAAAAATTGCCTAACTTGTACTTTTTGATTGGTTGGTAGCACGTGTCAGAGAAATGTTGCCAACTGCAAACATATTCCCCCATGGACAAACAGTTTGCCATAATTATTAGTGTTTGTAGTCACTTATATTAAAATTAAAAGTTAACTCATCACCTCTTGTATTGTTCCAACTGTGGAGCTTGGCAACAAAAAAATCTGCAAATTTAGCTTGCATGAATCAGTGTGTGCCACAAGAGGGCAGCAAAATAAGCTGACATTTACACAGACACTGCTGTGTAACTTGCTTCCTCCTCCTAAGGGAGATTGATTTTAAGTGCAAGGCCACTAAAGGAACACCTGTCACACCAATAACAAAAAGCATTTCTTTGACTCCGCCTCCGTGTGTGTCATTTGTGTCATTTCTACTATGTGTTTACTCGGCAGGTAAAGGCCGTTACGGTGAGGTGTGGAGAGGTCAGTGGCAGGGAGAAAACATCGCAGTTAAAATCTTCTCCTCCAGAGATGAGAAGTCCTGGTTCAGAGAGACTGAGATCTACAACACGGTGCTGCTGAGACACGAGAACATCCTGGGTATGTACCAAATATATATTATTTTTCATTGTAATACAGGACACAACAAATATCATAGTTGTTTTATTGTTCTTCAGACACATATGTCTTGGTAAAAACTTTTACTTAAAATAAAAAATGTATTTGGAAGAAGTAAGATTTTTTTTATCATAGTCTTTCATTTAAACAGAAAGGGGCCTATTGAGATATAAGATCTTTTCTTCCAGGGATCCCTGGGCAGGATGGCAACAAAATCAACTTAGCATAAAAAACATTTTCTGACTTTTTAACTCATATTATTCATTAAAGCAACTAGCAGAAGCCATATAAGTGAGATCCACAGCACCTTCCACTGATTCAGTACATCTGTTTACCAGACCTACTGCTTTAGTCGAAGAAATACTTCTGTAAACTGTTCTGAATCACTTTTACTGGCTATTTATTGTACTGTAGAGTCTAAACAAGTCTCATTGCTTGCAAACAATGATGCATGTGTTTGTTATAACTCTTCATCAATTGTTTTTATGCACTTCTCTCAATATAGGCTTTATAGCTTCAGACATGACCTCGAGAAACTCCAGTACTCAGTTGTGGCTAATCACACACTTCCATGAGATGGGCTCCTTGTATGACTACCTTCAACTCAGCACCCTAGATGCATCCAGCTGCCTTCGGATGGCGCTCTCTATTGCAAGTGGTCTGGCACATCTCCACGTTGAGATCTTTGGCACGCAGGGCAAACCGGCCATCGCCCATCGAGACCTCAAGAGCAAAAACATATTGGTTAAAAAGAACGGACAATGCTGCATTGCTGACCTTGGTGAGAATACTGACAGATCTATGTGATTTATTTACAGTGTTTGTATTTGTGTTGATATTTTCCCTTTGTTTAATTCAATAGTTAGTCATTACTGTGCAGCCAGAGATCCTAGAGTTTAAAAAATTATAAAATATGTCAGCTGTTTGGGGAAATGTGCAGAAAATGATGCAAGACAACCAGAGAACTTACAGTGGATTAAATGGTGCAGCTGTTAACTTTTGGATTAAAATATATCTTACTCTTTGCAAACATATTTGGTTTCAATAAACAGCTGATATAAGCTGATGCCCCATAAAAACTGGATATTACAGTTCATAGGCGTTGCATAAGAGGTGCAATTGCATTTATATTGCTCTACTTGCATGTATCTGCTTAGCTATATTTGTTGTTAATTTAGGAGGAAGAGCTGCTGCTAAATGTATCACTTGGCCATAATCAAAAACACATTTAGAGGAACTCGGACCACTTTATCTAATACACCAATGTTCCATTTGCAGATGCTTGGATAAAAACTAAATCAAGTACAAGCCATAACCTGATGATAGGCTCCATGTTTACAGGTTCGATGTAATAAAGTCTGCTCAGGGTGACGCATTTTGCTACCCTGACAAACATGGTGGATGTTGTTTGTCTCCCAAGTTAGTTGTTCTTAATGCCGGAGTACATCCTGTGTGGGAGAACTGGCCTGTTTACGCCGAACACGTGTTTCAGCACTTATATCAGTTGATAGACTGGGTCGAGTGTTTTGTTGTCACCATGGCTGTCTGAGTCTCCCTCCAACCCAAAAAGTGTTTTGCTTAATTTTACTTCGTTTGGAAGTTTGACCTTCACTGAGCAGGAAAGGAGATGATGCACATGGCTCACATTCATTCATCTGCCAAAGTATAAACATCTTTCTTCTCAGCTAAATTTGAGTTTAAGATAAGCACTTATTTTATTATTACAATTATTATCAATTTTACATTGTAGTAGGGGACATCATGCGTCCAGTAGCTGAACTTAAAAAGAAAAAAAAAAAGGTTGTTACATATTTACAGATGCTAAATTTTTAATGAGGGACATAAATGAGATGTAGTTTTATAAATTTCTAATGAGGTTGCTGAAAAAAATTCTGAGCTCTATTTCTTATACGTCTGATGTCTGGAGGGGATCTTTAAAGTGTCCTCTGTGTTTCAGGTCTGGCAGTGATGCATTTTCAAGACACCAACGAGCTGGATGTGGGGAACAATCCTAAAGTTGGCACGAAACGCTACATGGCCCCTGAAGTGCTTGATGACTCCATCCAGATGGACTGTTTTGAGTCCTACAAGAGGGTGGACATCTGGGCTCTGGGCCTCGTCCTGTGGGAGATCGCCAGGAGGACGGTCAGCAACGGTCAGTACATGTTTTACACAACCGAGTCCAGCTGGATTCATTGCAGTCCTTTCTTATTTACATTCACTGTTTTCCTTAATTAATCAATTGGGACATGTGTTTGGAATATGTAGCATACATTTATTTATGAGGAGTGATTGATAAGTTCATGGCCTACGGTTGGCAGAGTCAATTTACTTCTCATCATAGACTCCCTATAGATAAATCAGGCTTAGTTCAGCCCTCATGGAGAATATGGATGTCTTCTTTTTATAAGTCAGTGTTATGCACATCCAGACAGCAATCCAAAGCAGCATTGAAGTCATCACTGCCAAAAATGGTGACTCAGGAGCTTTGTATTCATCTTGGGGATGAGGTAGTCGCCTGAAGGTGCCAAATCAGGTGCAGAGGACAGGTGATGGACAAGTTCAAACCTTCGTTCCTGCATGAGGCCAATGTCCATTTTTTTAATGGTGCTGACTTGTAATTTCAAATGACCTTAAACAAAAATATCTGAAAAGAAATTAACTTTAGACCTTCCACATAATCACCCAAATAACTGAACAGCACATTAAAACATGAGAGCTGTAAAACTCATCGTTCTACCTCAGGCTTTTCACTTTTCAATTATCTGTTCAGATAAAATAACAGGGTAACAGATTTTGTTTCACAAAAAAAAAAAAAAGTTGCTGTGAACATTTGGTTCTCCACTGAGTGAGAACATCATTACCTGAATTTGGACAAAGTAAAAGCTTTTTTTTTATTTATAGAAAGACATGGCCTTGATACACATTTCACCAAACATTCACTGTCTGTGATCTGTCAGAAGCTCCAGGCACCCTTTGTGTAATAAAACCTACTTCCTCCATTTACTGTGGGATGGGTTTATTGCTTTATAGTAGGTACTGGGCTTTCAGCAACACTAAAGATATTGATTTACCCCAAACACAGTTACCTCACATCTCTGTTTTGTCCCAAGGCTGCTCTCAGGAGCAAGTTAGGGGCAAAGCAGCCACACGACAACATGAAACCTTTTTTTAACCACCTCGATGTCTTTAATGTTTGTCAGTAACGCTTGTATATTACTGATATAATCCTAAAAGTGATTTTCTTGCCTGTTCTGCTCTACTTGAAGGCATTGTAGAAGACTATAAGCCCCCTTTCCATGACGTGGTCCCAAGTGATCCCAGTTTTGAGGATATGAAGAAGGTCGTGTGTGTGGATCAGCAGAGGCCCAACATACCAAACAGATGGTTTTCAGACCCAGTGAGTATTATTCAAACACTCAACAAGTAGCATACAATTCAAGTCCTCACGCTTTAGATGTCTAAAAATTACACTCTAATGTTGATAAGAGACACACTGGTTGATTTGTTCTTCTTCAAACTAATTTTCAGACTTTAACCTCCATGGCCAAACTTATGAAGGAGTGCTGGTACCAGAATCCATCAGCCAGATTAACAGCGTTACGCATCAAAAAGACTCTCACAAAGATCGACAACTCTCTGGACAAAATCAAAACAGACATTTGAGCCTGCCTCGACAGGAAGAGGCGGGGCAAACTAAAGGCCTTTGAGGACATCCAGAGGGTGGACCATCTTAGAGAAATCTCAAAAGACAAAGAGACTGGATGGGTTCGGTGCCCTTATAGTGGCACAGACCTGTATTTATTTTAAAACACTTGGCAGGACACATTTTGGCATCCAAAGATGGCTTCCAGGGCATTTTTGAGACTGCCAATGGTCGTGGAAATAGGAAAATATCTATTCAATTTAAGAGGAGCTGGACTGTTAGCAATGTTCTTCAAGGAAGAAACTGTTACCCGGGCATTTGAGTAGGCTTGCTTTTCTTAAAAACGGCAGATTTTGTTTGACACATTTTTTTTAGTTTGAAAAATGTCTGAACATGTTAGCAGTTTCACTTTATCACTTCTGTTGTACTGGATCGTTCATTTGCATTTTGGTGGATTCTCTCGGGAAAGAAGTCAACTTGCCAAATGAACTTGCCAATGTAATCTGCATACTATGGTAGACAGTGATCACAGCAGGAAGTGTTATGTTTTACTTTGTGTGTTAGCACCTCCGTTTACAATGCTGTCAAAACACATTTCTCGGGATCTCACCAATCCTGTAACATTTAGTTATACGATTGCATCGATGGCACTGTTCTTTTCCTGAAATATCGTTCAACTAAAGGTACTCTGTTGCATCCTTATGTATATCACCATGCATTTTACATTGAGTTATGTACCTGATCTGTGTTTTGTTTCTTCAGCTTTACAGAGACAAATGCTAAAAGAACAAATAAAATATCTGCTAGTTAATGCTGAACTCTCTTCCTCCAGAGGCTTGTAAGTAAGCCTGTAAAGCCTGTATACTGTCTTAACGCGTGCATTGTTGTCTTAATGCGTGCATTTGTCAAGTAAATGAAGTCAAACTTCAGCCTTTTTTTTTATTTCTTTAACATTTTATATCAATTAGTGATTTATATTAATTAAATAGAAAAAATGTGTTATATGTGTCTCATTTGTCTGTCTTGTCGGTCCACTGTTTTGGTCCAGACGAAAAAAATCCTAAAGACTATCGGATGAATCAAATAGGCATTTTGCGCAGGCACTCGTGGTTACCAGAGGACGGATTTGGTGAGCCTGTGATTTCTTCTAACACTCGCATTGGCGTCACCAGCAGGTTTTTTAGGTCTTGAGAACTCTAGGATGGATTGACATGATATACAGTATATACAAATAGTCATGCTGGACAATATGTCCCTATGACTCTGTTTATCACCTGACCTTTCCTGTCGCACAACCAGCAGGTCAGAGTGGTTATTTGTGCTGTGAAATATTAACTTCATCTACATGGATTGTCACGAAATTATTTGCAGACACTCATGGTTGGTGACCCCCTGACTTTTCTTTTTGCACCCTCATCAGGTTGACATTTGTAGTTTTTTTAACTATTATTTTTTTTAACTATTGAATGGATTGCTTTGTTTTATTATTTGGGGGACTGAGGGACTTTTATGTCCCTCAGGATGAGTTGTACACACTGTGGCAATCTCCCAACTTTTCATGTTGTCATCTGGTCAAACTTTTGATTAGTCTAGTACTTTTTTAATCAAATCACAGCAAAATTAATAAAATTGCCACCAACCTCAGCTGCAATATGTTTTTAGTGCTAATTAGCAAATGTTAGTGCTGTGTAGCAGAGCTGCCAGCAGGGCTTTTAGTCTCCAGTTTTACTTTGTGTTACCAAGAAATTTATTAATTTAGTTTCTCTACCAATTTTATTTTTCTTCTCTTGGGGCTTTACAGTGTTTAGACGGTAGGAGTCAAGTAGTGACTAATCATATTCAAGATGTTTGTGAAATTTCATTTTCTTTTTCTTTGATCATCCATCATTTCTGCATATCAGATATAATAGAAATTAGCAAGACACCAGGAGACTGACAATGTATCCGAGCAGCACATACTGCGAGGCAAGAAATACCGACTTGTGTGCATTCACATGAATGGGCATTGCTAAGACTAGGTCTAGTAAAGACTAGGTTTAAGTTTGTTTACAATGTTAAGTTTTTTCTAAATTATATTATTATTATTATTATTATTATTATTATTATTGACAAAGACTCTACATTTAGGAAGAGGCTCAGTAAAAGCTAGTGCTTTTGTTTTGAACCACCTGTGGTCAAGTTTAACCTCCATTCAAACAATTATTTTGTGACTTATATGTCCAGTAGGAAACTATGTCCACAGTATTAAGTATAGTAGGGACCAAGTTATTTACCTTTCCAAACACAGTGGAATATTGCAGCCGGCAGCCTAAAGCTAAAACTCAAAGTCCATATTCCAGTTGCTTTGTCCATTTCTGTCAGTGCAGGAATAAAAGTTAGTTTACTTTGAATGCATCTACTGATATGCTGCTACTTTTACACAAAAGCATATTTACATACTGTAAAAAGCTCAGCATCTGCATTTATGACTCAACAAATAAATTTATATGAATCTGGAAAAGGTCACAAACCCAGGCATTTCATTGCCAGCTGTAAACCAAAAGTGCGTGCACAGCAGAAATCTTTGCAGATGTCAAACAGAAAAGTGGGCTCCTGATGATTCTCAGACTGATTAACATGCTGGTGGAGTTTCAGGCCAGATGATACAAACACAACTGTGGATGTCTGATAGTGCTGAGAGACCCTGCTTGCATGTATCAACAGCTGTCAGACTTTTTACACAGACTGTCACATATTCAGAGTCATTTGATCCATTGGTCACCCACAAAGCACACAGGTTTGAGTCAACCAGTTTAAACATCCCATTCTTCTCTCCCTAGTGGTTTCTATGGAGACAGAGCAGCAGAAACACAACTTGGTGACATACGGCCTGCAGTAAATAACTTGTTGCATGCTAAACTGCAACTTTGCAATGAGCATCAACATGCAGCAGACACATAAAGTATTCACTACCTGAATGTTGTCACTCTTTGCTGGGTTAGACAGGTTTTTTTAACAGTGCCATCTGACTAAAGACTGGTTTTAGAGAGGTGGGCTGCAGTGGGCACAGGTGTGCAAAATAAACAAGAGTATCAATACCATTCTTGCAGGGGTTACAGGTTTACCAATCTTGGGTGCTTTTACAACAGCAAATTTGAAAGAGAATTTCACTATTTGATGCCAGAGGGAGTCGGATCATCAAGGAGGATGCATTTTGGTCTTTTACTAAAAGAGAGGGTCTACAACCCTATTCATTCACCCTCAAATCATCTACCAGGCAGGGCATTTAATGATTGTCATATCTTCTGCTGTGTGTAGCATACACTGCAGGGGGTCTTTGTTCCCAAAAACAGGTTAATCCATTCAGTGCAACATTCCACTTTTTTGCCTACAGGTATAGCAGTAGTATGTGCACATGAAATTGGAAAAAAGCAAGTGCATTTCCCTTTAGTAATGTTGTTATACTCACCCCACAGTTGATTCACAGCAAAAAGGTTCTAGGTTTAATTCCTCAGCTGTAGTAAAGCCTCCATGTGGAAAGTCTGGTTTCACCACCACCATAAACATTTGGGGTTGGGGCAGTAGTTGGTCCCCATGTTGCTGCAAGATGACAGCGCACTGCCCCTCAAAAATAGCTTATATGTTGCACTTATCCACTTTCAACAAATTTTATGTCATTATCGGCCTATTTATCATGACCGTTTATGACAAAAACCTTATTTTTTATGCAGTGATGTTGTGGCTCCTCTCTAAATTTCTTAGTGTCCTGACGGGAAAAAACCCTTAGGGATTACATTAATTTAATGAAACAAATTATGAACACTTAAACCTGATTTCTGTCCACGGCAAGTGCTTTTACATAATTGACACCTCCGTGAATCAGAGGATTGTTCATATTCAGTAGGCAGACAGGAGGTGGTGTTATACTGGACTTGCAGCACTTATACTGATGTGCCACACACTTTCTCCCTGGCTCTCATTCACATGGCTCTGTCAGAGGTCTGCAGCGCTAATCCTCTTAATCTCAGTCAACAGAGGCGGAGCGAAATCTCTCGTTGCGTTTCACAGTTTCCCTCCCCGCATTTACCGCGAGGCGTTCGTGCGGATTGCGTGGCCCACGGACTTTTTTTGCGCGATGTGTAGCCTCGGCTGATGTTGTGTTTGGCGTAGAGCAGCTGTGCGAGCGGTGCGTCGGAGCGGAGAGCGAGCAGATGCTGCTCCTGCCATGACTCGTCCTAGGAAGCAGAGTCTCCAAGCGGCGCTGATCTTTCTGTCCGTGGCCCAGCTGACTGCAGGTACAGGAGCTGACACACTCACCCGGTTTGCATAACTTTGCTCATGTGCATTTGTCTTGTAAACTACACTATTTGTGCAAGTTTTTGAAGTGTTTACAGTGTTGCTGACTTTTCAGTATGCCCGTATTTTAACAGTTGTTTTTAATGATTATGTCTGCTAGGCAACAATATGAATGAAGTTTATTCAACTTTGAGGGATACATGATTTTGTGCCAAGCAACTCAAAGGCATTTCTGTAATTTCTAGAATTACAAAAAGATTAATGTAATTTGGCTGATTAAGTTTTGCTCTAGGCTTACTCTCTGAATGCAAAGAGCAGTTATTCGAAGAAAAGAAGACACTTTCTCCTGTGAACAAGTTCAATTGTTTATGAAGCTTACTTAAAAATCAACAGAGTGATTGGTAGAGCAATAAATAGTTTTGCATTTAAGCTTTCTCTCCAAATGTGTAGAATATTGTTATTGGTAATCTTCATTGTTATTTCCCAGTCAGGACTCATGCTGCAGGATTATTGTGAGATCATGGTGTCATTTTTTTGGGTGAAACGTAAAACTAAGTGGTTTCATAAGGCAGAAATACTTTTGTTTTGCTGAAAGATTTTACTGATGTCTTTTCTGATAACCTTTATGTGTAATTGATGATTTCAGTTGTTTATTTAATAAAAAAAACAGCCAATTTAAATTCAAAACTCATATTGGAGGCAAACCAACTGGGCAATTTATCTTTTCACAGAAAATGCGAAATAGTAAGTAAATGGCCAGTAATCATTGATTGTTTCATTTATTGAAGTCATAATCCTTGTATGGGTATGCATACCTTTCCAAAAAAGCTGAATCAGATTCTTTTTCCCAGAAAAACACCAATCAGTCTGTTTCCAGCTTCTCCAAAGTGCTTTGCAGCTTTTCTCTGTCTGTTTGGACTGCTGGTCACACAGAAAAGCAATTTGAAGACTTCACCTCTGGCTGCAAGGATGGTGTGATTTGCATGTTTTATCACATTCTTACATTTTATAGAAGAGACAGTGAATGAAGAAATCCACACAGCTGTTAAAAACAACAAAAAATAATAGCTGCAATCCTAAACAATATTGCAAGTGTGAGTCCCTTAGCTGTAATGCTGCTTTTAATACAGAGTGCAAATTAAGTATATCATAAGAGTCATTTCATAAATTATGAACATCAGTTCATGTTCTGTACATGCATCTCAGAAAAAAAAAATTCAGTTCTGACTGACTCTTAGTAATGTGTATTTGGTTGCAATTTTTAGTGTAGGAGTAACATTTTATAAAAAATTGGTAAGCCAAGTTCATACTCATATCTTGTCCAGGATGGAGGGGAACTACAAAGTTTATCAGACTTCCTAGGAGCTTTTTGACACACATTACACATACACATTTACAAGATACAAAACATGCAGAGTCTTTAAAATAAAAATAATGGATTGAACATCTTTAATGCTTTTTTTTCCAGGGATAAGTGCTTCATGTACAAAATAATGTCCACAATGCATAAAGAAGGTTTTAGTGCCTTTTAGAACAAACAACAAAAGCCTTGATAATTAATTGTTGTTCCGTTGGATTTGTTATTTATGATCTTTTCCCAACACTTTACTTTGTTGTGTTTGTCAAAATATGCATAGATGATGCTTTAATTGATATGGAGCCTCACATAGGCTTTTCAGGCTTTACGCCAGCTGTTTGTCTCAAAAAGGGAAGCAGAGACAAGAGAAATGCAGCCGTGAGATGTGGTGATGCTGTGGCATGTGTGAATTTAAGGTGGGACATTTTTATGGAGGGAACAGTTGCTAGCTCTCTACAGTATCATAGTAGAGTCTTAGTCCATAAGGTATTAATTCTAAAATAATGTAATTTTACATAGAATGTAACAATAAAAAATTTAAGACCTGATGCACAACCCTGTTTCAGAAAAGTCGTGCTGCTGTGTAAAACAAATACAATAGGATAGTTTTATGATTCTTTGTGATACAAACTAAATTGATGACATTTTGATTGTTTAAAGGATATTACAACATGAGCTTGTTAAAGCTGATGTTTGTAAGCACAGTTGGTCTGAAAAAAGTGGCATTTTGTTTGTGAATGGACTAAAATCATATATTAATTTTGTTGAAATATCATTATTATAAATAAGTTTGTTTTGAAAAAGATGTTTTTTTTAACTTTTGCCATCTCTGATGTAGTTTTTTCTTATACAGTATATGATTGTGCTGATTGCCACATTTTGAGGGAAAAACATATTTTATTGCACTGACAGCTTAAACAGTTCCATGAATAATAATGCTAAATTGTGAAGAAA
>JAQNCA010000005.1:12699565-12716306 GCA_029783725.1 Acanthurus tractus
AAAAGGGGTTCCTACAAAAAGGGACAATTTTCATTACAAAACCTATAACGTCACAATAAAGCAGCTGTTTCACCCCGATGCCTCAAATACATGACACCTATAGAAGCTGACGCCTCACCAAAAACATGTGATTCATACAAAAAAAAGTTTTTTTTTACATGCAATTAAACTCATGATTCAGTCCCGGCAGAGCAAACACACACAGACACACACACACACAAAAGAATCACTTTTTTAACATCTTAAATCTGTGAGGCACTGTTGATCTATTTTTTAATCTTTGGTAGTGAAGTAAAATGTTGTGCTGAGAACTTCTTAAATGGAGTGTTCTTCCATAGGCATTCACCTGGAGCCTTTAATCTTTTCCCCAAATGCAAGTAGAGAGGAATTTCTAAAAATTTGAAAGCTCAAGTCCAAATTTTTATAAAAAAGACCGAAGATGCTCTCTCTCCTCTGGCAGCAGCAGTTAGACTCAGGACAAGTCCGTGCTGATATAATAAAAGGACATTAGAAACATTGCACGTCCCGACACCCTCTGCTTTACACCACGCATAAAACTGCCACCAAAGCTCCTCCCACTTCCTCTGGACAGTCGCATGTTGACGTCCATATTGCAGCATGAGGCCACTGATCTCCGTAGAGCAGGTTTTGACTCTTAAATCTCATTTCAGTCTCATCATTTAAAGTAATAGTGTGTGAACTGCCACTTCTGGAAGGTGTTGCTGGGTTCACATGGGTTGAGGCTGAGAGTGTCACCCTTAGGCTCCGCCTCCAGGCACATGTGGCGTGACACAAACTCTGCGATAAGGTGCTCGGCCTGCGCAAAGACAAAACGTAAACATCATTACCAGACAAAGCCTCTGGCTTTCAAACATTCATTTAGGGTCAAATCAAATCCAATAGAATCTTTTCCAGATACTGTTTTATTCCAAAATTCTGTTTTGTCCATTTAAATTTTCTTTTAAATTTAGTGTTTTACAAATAAGCACCGCAATTCATGTTGAATGGAGATGCAGTTTCAGAGGCCTTCATCTGCTAGAGACACCATGTAGAAGTGATTCCCTAACTGTTGGGTGCACAGGGGTGTGTGACTGCTCGTGTTTTTTTGTTTTTTTTATCTTGGTTTGAAAATTGTCGTGTATGGAACTAATGTTTTTGTTGCCAGTTGACTCACACTCATTTTCGGGTGACAAAACAAACAAAACTAACCCTGTATTCAGAGAGAGAGAGAGAGAGAGAGAGAGATAGAGAGAGAGTCTAGGTTTGCAAATGTAAGTTAATATGGAAGATTTTTTTTGTATTTGCACAGGAAATTACTAAAATTTTTACAAAAAAGGGAAATTTGTTCAAGATCTTGACGTTGTTTAATTAAAGCTAAACTTCACTCTATTCTGTCACAATCTTCTTGGAGGGCTTGGAATTTTTTTCCTCCTCCAGAGGAGGGCATGACAGAAGAAGTCTGAGCACCACCGCCCTGCAGCATCCACATTTTCACAATTCTATGTTTTAGAGATGATTCTGTTTGTGCTCCTGTGCTTCAACTAAAATGATGGGGCCCTCTCGACTAAATATAAACGTTTTTCATCTCCATTAAAGTAGGCAGGTTTTTGCCTGTTTAGAACGGCCTATAGAAACTAAAATGACAGAGTAGGGAGGGGAAAGCATAACAAAAGATAGTTGACAAAGCAAACAGCACACCCAAAGTCAACCTACCAGAGAGTTGGAGGATTTGTGGAACCAGCGGAGCTCAGCCTTCGTATTGTCACATAACTCTAAAGCAAAGCCGTTGCCCTTGCCTTGGGGAGCGACACATAAGTCCTGCTGGCGAACGTGCCTCATCCAGGTGTAATTAAAGTGCTGACTCTGAATATCAGGGAGAAAAAGAGACAGGAGTGATGAGAATGTAATTACGCTTCATGAAACCTGACAGATTTTAAAGGATGGCTCGGTGGAGCTGCTCTGAATCTGAAATGACCACATTTAGAAGCTTGGCCTCGTCTTGGACTCCACCCGTGTTTATGGTGGCTTGTGTCCGGCTGCATTTTTCCCGATCTTGGTCTATTCCTGCATATTTCTCTTATGCCCCTGACAATTACCACAGTCATGAAGCCAAAAATGCATAACGTGCATTTGTTCACAGAAAATATATCAAAAAGACTCTAGCTTTATTTTTGCATTTAAACAATCTATTGAACACAATAAAGGCACCCACCTGCTTGCTGAGGTCACATATCTCAAAGAACAGAGAGCCTTTCTGCAGACTGAGACATTTTCTTAAGCCACGATTGAAGATCTACAAAGAAAAATGAGAAGTATTAAAATTTTATGGAAGCAGAAAAACAGCAGTGCACATGTGTTACTCATTTAGAGTTGTGCATAGAAACAGGCCTTGCTGCTTTTCTCATCTCATGTAATGAATCCTTACAGAAAACGATCGCAGGCTTTAATAGACAGCTCCTCTTTGTTCCTAAGGAGCACAATCACTGTCTCTGTTTGGCTTGATTTTGTTAAGGGGTTCTCAGCAGAGATAACAATAGCTTCATGGAGGGGAAGAACAGCAAGCTTTTATTTATAAGGGAACATAAACAAGGTCTATTCATCTACATACCAGGCCCTCAGCTTTGACTAAGGGAGCGTCCATGTCTGGATACACGTTGTCCAGGTACCACTTGAAGGTCTTGCATTTCAGCCTCTTTCTCAGCTCAGTCTGCTCGGTGAGGTTGCCGATGTCAATGACCTTCTTGTCCAGCAGGTGGTGGTAACCGTGACCGTAGAAAAGGTCCTTGTACTCATCCAGCCAGACCTCCGCCACCCTGGCCAGGTTGCGCTCCACCGTCTTCTGCCTGTCCTTGGGGAACTTGTACGGGTTCTGTCCTCGGAAGATGTGTCCCACTCGAGAGCAGGGGATGATCTCGATTTCCCCTCCGCACATCCAGATCTGTTCAAATGGTGTTTGAAGGAGAGGAAATAACTTCAGGGCAGTTCTGGGGAATTCCCAAATAACTACAGTTTGAATGATTAATATATTAGGTAATGTACCTTAAATGAAATCTCCATGTTCTCCCCGCCCCACACGTCCAGGCCAGGATCATAGGCTCCGAGCTCGTAGAAGTAGTTTTTGTCGATGGAGAAAAGGCCTCCAGCCATAACTGGACATCTGGAAGACAAATTATACAAACATGCAGCAGGAGTATAGTAAAAACGTAAAATTACACAAATGGCTCGTTTGGGTACCTGATGGGGTCGGAGATGCTCATGTTATGCTTCCTAATGTACTCTTCTGGCAAAGGGCTCCAGCCAAACACCAAAGGCCATTTGAAAATTCCCCTTTGGAAGTTGTCAACCAGCATGTAGCTGTAAAGAAAAAGCCAAAGCAGAAGCTTCAACGTCAGAATGACATTTTTTTTTTCATTTTATCACACACCCTCCTGTAGGAAACACAGTCATGTCACAAGGATTTCTTATCGGTTACTCAAATATGATGGTGTTGAGTCACCTCATGTCCTTATCACTGATGACCTCAATAACTGGACAGGGCACCTTCTTGCGATCCTGATAGACTCTCTCCAACAGCGGCTCCAGCCAGCCCACGTTACATTCAACATGGGAGTCAAGGAAGGTGAGAACCTCACCTGCATTACAGGAAAGAGGGAAGTCACTCACTGTATGCACTCAATGCAAATACTGTCATACTGCATAACTAGAAATGCTACTAGACTTTTTGTCTCATATGCAAACTTTCTCAACTGGGGTCATTTGATGCACATATCTGTTTAAATGATCAAAAAAAGTTTTGAATTTTCAGGATAGAGAGTCTGGGTCAGATTTTCTTCTCTTGTGATTTATTCAAAATGCTCTTATCTGTGTCTATTTGTGGTTTAAGAAACAGAGATGAGTGTTCCTGACACAAATGCTCAATCAGTGTTATCTACTAAAATAACACAAAATATCTACTAAAATAACACAAAATAACACAGAAAGTGAAGAGGACACTGTTAATCTGCACATTCTGACTGCCGCAGAGGACAGCAAGCGGACATTTTACTCACAATGTTGCTCTTTTGTCATGACGACATTTTAAGCACACAGTTCTTTTTACAATTTAACAGTGCATACATGATCCTAACTTGAGCTTTTTCAAATAAATATCAAAAATTAAGAAAGTGCTTTAATTTTTCACTTGTTTTCTTTCAGACTCAATAGAATAGAAGACACTCGCTCACTGTCCTTTTCGCTTGAGGACAAAAAAACTTAACCCGATGAAGGTCAGTCCAGGACAGTTTGGGGGAGTCTTTGGCTCCATTTTTGTTGACCCATACTCTCCTACTCACCTATTAATCTACAGATGTGTAAAAGTTTGGCCCTTTTAACAGCTTCATACTTAAAATTGTTTACATATTTCTTCTTATCTCATCTTCAAGTAAGAGAACTGAACAAACATGACCTTTGTCTCTTTAAACTGTGCTTCCATCCTGTCAGCTACATATATAATTATCATACAGAGTTCAAGTAAGTGTGGCAAGGTGGCCCACACTTCAAATACAGGAGTGCTGACAATTTGCATAACTCTAAAAATTAAACTTAGGTGTAATAACATGAATAACTCACCACATACACACCGCCTTTACATTTGTCTGATGCTAAAAACAAGGGCACACTTGGGTCCAACATGTTTTTTGTGTATCATCTTTGCACATAGGTATTTCTAAACACATTATAGACATGTACAACAGAAAGTACTGATTTAAGTGGAGGTTACCTTTGGCTACAGCAGCTCCAGCCAGCCTGGCTCGGATCAGGCCCTGCCGCTCCTGCAGACGGATGATTCGCACTTTGGGAAACTGGGACATGTACGTGTCGAGCTGCTCCTTCAGATAATCTGATGAAAAATCACATCTGCTTTTACAACACTGACAGCAAATAAAAGCGCATCTGACTTAATAAAACTGACTAAAAAGATAACTTCCAGCATCATCTAATTAGAACCACTGAGATTAAACTTACAGAAACTATGACAAACCAAAGAGCCAAATATAACTAAACCAAATCATGTTAGAAGAGTGAGTTCTAAGATTTAGACAAATGATCACTACCATTCCTGCCTTTTAGTTTGTGCACTGCAGATCAGCCAAAAGAAATAAACTCTATCAAGCTATCAAGCTGTAGCTGCTGCTTTTGTCAGTTTTTACACCCCCTGGAGGCCCCTTCATGACAACCCTCTAACCTTTGGTGCTGAAATCATCCACCAGAATGATCTCTTTGAGGAGGTGTGGTGGGGATCTGTTGAGTACACTGTGCACAGAGCGGAGGAGCGTGGACCACACTTCATCCACGAAACAGAAAATCACACTGGTAGAAGGCAGGTCATCGTGGACCAGACTCTTTGCACACCTGGAAGAAAAGGAGAAAGAAAAAAAAACGGACAGTTCAGCTTGGCAATTGCAGCAGGTTTGAAACCTTAAACGTGCAGGAGGGGACTCACATGTCTGGCCTGGTGTCCGGGATGGCTCGGTCCACCGGGATCTTGTCACTCAGGTAGACGTTAAAATGGCCTTCATCCCACCTCCTCCTCACCTCTGAATCTTCGTTGCTGCCGACAAAGGCCGCCTGACCAAACTGGCCCACCGCGTTGGCGTCTCTGGGAGCGTGCGTCACATCTAGAGAAAGCACCCTGTGGACACCTGGTTTCCTGACAGCAGTAGAGTTATGCTTGGAGTCCTCCCCTGCTGGCAGCCTGATTGTAGGTTTGGGGGTTTCCTTCATTGCATTCACATCACTCTTGGCTTTTGTCCCAACGCGTTTCTCCTCTGTTTTATTTATTACTTCCACCCGGATAACATCCTTGTTTGAAGGTTTTAGTGTTGTCCTAACAGGGTGTGTCTCCTTGGCCTTGGCCTGAAGCTGCTCCTTTTTTGTCCCCATCTTGGTCTCAGGTTCTTTCTTGACTTCTTTATTGGTCCTTAAATCACTTTTGTCCAGAGTTTTCTGCTGAACATCTTCAGCTTTTACAGGTCCCTTCTCTGAGGTTGGGAGCGGAGCATGCTTGTTTTCCTGAACACCAGGTGTCACCCGGGTAATATTATACACTCCCACGGGTAACCTCAGGTTATTAGAGCCATCTACTAATCTACTTTTCTCCAATTGTGTCTCACTTAGATCTAAATTTGCTCTTTTCTTTGAAGGAACATCTGGCTTTGGTGTGACTTTATGCAAGGCAACCCCTTCTTTTTTTTCAGTAACAACATGTTTGGGGGGCTCAGTCTTGAGAACTTTATTTGCTTGGAGCTGCACCGAGTTGATCTTTTTGTCCTCCAACATTTGGTCCTGTTTCTTGCCCCCCTGTCTGTAAACTTGGGCTATATTGATGCCTGCACTAAGTGGTCCTTTCCCAGCCTTTGTAACGACCTTGTCCATCCTCTGAACTGGGTGTCTAAACCCTCTTTTCATCATTTGTGTCGCCTTGGACTGCAGTTTGAAAACCTCCCTTTCTCTGATCACTCGCTCTTTCAGCAGCTGACTGTTCACATCGTTTATTGACAGGCGGAGTGCAGCCATGTCAAACAGCAGCCAGATGACAGAGGCGATGAACACAAACGCGAGTACCCTCCCACTCCCCCTCAAGTATCTCCTAAGCTTCATCATTTTTTCAGGGCTGTTTTTTTATTAAAAAAAAAGTAAATTCACGTAAAGATACAGGAAACGTCAAAGCGACATGCTGTGTGGGCCACAGCAGAGTTGTAAGCAAAGTTTTCTCGTCTTTGCAGAAGTTAGCTGCCTGCGTGGCATGCTAGAAATATAATGGAGCAGCAGCGGTAGTCGGTGTTCACAGTCAGAGAGTACAGTAGGGTCTGACACCCGCAGCCCAGCAAAAAGGTACAGTGTGGCGTTATTTTCCCATACCGTGTCGCTCCGGACATCTCCGACCACCTGGGGGAAAGTTATGCCTGTAACGCTAAACTCGCCCAACTTCTTCGTCAAGAAACTTCAAGTTAAAATGAGCCAAAGTTGTTGGTTTCTTCGCCAAAAATCTTCACAGCCACAGCTTTGACCGACACGCACTTTTTTGTATGAGGACGTAGCAGCAAACTTCCAGCTTGTCAGTAAACTCTGATTGGACAGTTTGCCAGGAAAATCTCGGCCCTACCCCTACGCGGAACTAACAGCAAGCTAGCCGGAGTTAGCCACAACGGAACAGGAAATGTGATGTCGCACTTTCAAAATAGAGCGTGCAACTTTGAGGCGATGAAAAAGCGGATTATGTCTCAAGTAGTCTATAAATGGAGTGATAAGGGATGATAAGTGATGTTATATTATGGGTAGAAGTTGTGGTAAGTTATTCTATCTGCCATTTCAAATTATGATTTTTTGACCCTTATATAAACATCATTTTTGAATCTTTTTACAATTGCAGACTGGTTACTATGTGGGCGTTTTGTGTGTGTGTGTGTGTGTGTGTGTGTGTGTGTTTTTAGTTTATAAGGTCAAAGTTTAAATGGTTGTATAAAAACCTTTCTGCGCAAACTGATGTCTTGTTGTGTCTATGTAAGTTGGGTCATAACTAAATCGTACAATTGTACAAAAACAAACATTTTTCAGGAAATATACATTCACATGACATCTGGGTCAAATCCATCAGTTTCTGAAGACCATGTGATAAACAGCGCTAGGACAGGCGTTAAATAGACCAAGTGTTGAGAGAGTTTTCTGAACTGCTTTGCACCAGAGATAAATACAGTAAGTGAAAAAAACACAACCTTAACTTTGTTCCAGAACAAAATCACTTTGTCCTCACGAAGAGACCGAGCGTGAATCTTGATTAAATGTCGTAGATTAAATGCTGTTTCTAGAAGTGAATTGCAAAGCTGAACTATTTCACCGAACTATTACTTTTAATGAACGCTTTTACTTTGTAGGTCTTGACCAGAAGCGATTTCTTAACTCGATAGTTTTGAAGCTTCACGTTAACGTTGGTAGAAATTATAGCCACCAGCCAATAATATTGACGAAGCAAGTTGAATAGTGGCTGGTATGAGTCCAACACAAGATGGCTTTGTTAATTGTTTACTTTTACTTCCTGTTAAAAAAGACACGTAAGCAGGTTCGACCTGCCTGACTGTTAGAACACACACCTTAAAAGCGACATAACTTGATTTACCATGTGATTAGTCTGAAGTGCAGCTCCATGTTTGCTGTCGCCAAATATGTCTTTAATGCGTGGAGAGTTTTTATCTGTTTGAGCAACACTCTTTAACAAATTTAAACGGCTGACACAGTTTAGATGACCGATTGTGGAGCTTTGTTGATATTTTACTTATTAGCCCACAATGTCCTCTTCACTTTTGTAGTAAATTCTTTTATTAAAATACTGAAGGCAGGCTGCGTTTGACCAACAATTTAATTTAATTAAGTTCCAATGGAATTAAATGAGCTCACAGTTGGAATTAAACCTGTGTTATTGTTGTAAAATGAAACATTAAAATCATAAACAAAGGAAACATTGGAAATTATTTTTCATGTAGTAAAAAATGTAAAAAAATGTAAGGAATTAATGCTTTTTTTTGACAACTAAAATATTCAGTTGCTACTATGATACAAAACAGAGAAAGGCAGTTAACCATCACATTGGATCAGCTGAAACTAGAGAATGGTTGGCATTTTTACCTAAAAAAGTGCTGAATAAAATCCATAGATAAGCATCAAAAACAGCCGACAAAAGAATTTCAGCACTGTAACTGATTAACTGGCTTGATTTGAAGTGTGACAGGCTTAAGTCTAGTTTACAACTGAATGATGGATTGTATCTTCGGTAACATGCTAAAACAAACAAACTAACAAAACAGCAGATGTTTATATTTTCATGGTCTGATGACAGGAGACCAAATATTGCCTGGACAAAGGCAAGAAGCCTGTGCTTGTTATGGAGATTGTGGTTTCTCTGGAAGTAAAACACCACTAAGCATAGAAACACATTAGATTCCCCAGTGATCATTTTAGTAAGATCACTGATATCCCTAAAACTTCAGCATCTCTCTCTCTCTCTCTCTCTCTCTCTCTCTCTCTCTCTCTCTTTCACCCACACATACACAAACACACATGTGCAGGCACACATGCACAGTTGCATTTGTAAAACCTGTGCTACTGCAGCCATTAGGCAGTGATTAGTGAAGGCGACGACAGGTTTTCCTCTTCATCAGCAGGCCTCTCCTGGGAGTCCCATTGGCTCCATGCAGCCTATTAACAGTCCCCAACATGAGGAGGGAGGGGAGGGGTACCTCCCATGGCGGCTGCCCTTAGCCACACTACACACGCTTTCATTAGTGTGTTAGCTAAATGATTGGCCTCAGGATAGCCCCCGAGCCCTGCAATGCATGTGTTAGCTTATATGTTCCATCCACTGGGCAATTTATTCATTTATTCGTCCATTTCTGCCCTTGCACTCATGATGGCATCGTTTGGTAAATTTGATTGTATTTTTCTCTTAACTGAGTGTGCACAGGGTCAGAAAAAACGGTGTCAAGACAGAGGTGGCAGAGCGTACAGCAGTTAAAGTATATCACTGGTGTAATTACACAGGATTAACTGCAGTGAAATGACATACAAAGCAAACTTAAACATGTCTGTACTGCTCTTACATATAGAATACACTACAGGGCTGAAAAAGTTACTTTTTTGGTCAGCAATAATTGATTAACTGATTAATTGCCTCAGTAATTACTAATATAAGCTTCTCAGAATTGAGGATGTGCTACTTTACTTTGTGATGTTTGTCTTTTGTCCTTAGACTGTTAGACTTCCCAACTGTTTTTTGCACTCATATGTAAAACGAAAATTCTAATTTTCAATAACTTACTAATAACTATTGAAATTAAGTAATTTCCTTTTTTTAGTTGTAGCATATGGAAATAGCCAACTGCATTTCAGACAAAATAATAATAATAATATATTCTTGAATCTTGTAACTGATAATGAAATTAACTGTATATTTCAGCCCTTGAACAAACTACAGTTGATGGATTATATTTGACCCATCTAAACGCTGTTCATGCTCCCTGAAGCACATGGTCCTTCAGCACAAAACCACCCCCAAATAATCACATAAGAGTTCTTCACAACCTGCGAAGGATCATTAACCATACCATGGGGTAATAATCAGTCTCACTGTCTTAGATTGAGCCTGTTGACCTCAGTCTGATAGTAAGTAATTGGGATGAGTGAACTGTAAGAGGAGATGAAGCTAAAATTCCCACCTGCCTCAGATGTACTCTTGTATTTGCCGTGTACTGTTGTTGGTTTTTGAATGAGCTCAGTCATGTCTGTATTGTGGCGGTCATGAGCTTTGAGATTGGTGAATCTCCTTGTGAAAATGGGTCAGAGCTTTATGAGTGAAGCATGAAAAAAATAACAGCCTTTTTGCCTTTATTGACATCTGTAACACAAGCCGCAGCGATGTTTCCCACTGGGGGGATTACACAAAATTAAGGCGAATGGAAATCTTACACTGACACTGGCACATGTTAAATGAGCTAAATGTACTTGTATGATACCTTTAGAGCATGCAAATTAGACCCTGGAATTAAAATTACAACAGTTGGTCTGTGTAATTTACATAGAGGTCATGTTGTGATAATATGGCACACGTTGAAATAGACAGCTAGCAACAATATGGTTAAGTCTGACCCACTGACATTTTCAGCTCCAAATTATGCACATTGTGTGAATTAAATTAATTAGAGAATTCATTAAGAAATATGGCTTGCGGAAACGAGTGTAATATTTAGTTATGTGATGTAATTTTCTTTCATTGTTAAAGATAATTTGTTTTATAACACTTCCTGCGGTAGTTTCCCCCCTGTACTAACTATGATGTATGTAATTTGTTAGCCATTTAATTAATTATGATTAGAATTAGTGAATGTACAGCTTGTTTTGACAGATGGTTCCCATCAAGGAGACCTTTGCACAATTAACTTTTAATCAATTACATCCCATTTCTTTCCATTTTCTCTGTTCATTGCATCTTGAAGTTTGTGTGGAAAATATCCACAGCATATGCATTGTATGAACGCTTTGCTCTGACTACATCAAATGAGCAATTATCTTTCATTTGCCCAGTAATACAAAGCAGATAAACAACTTTGATTCATTTTATGCTTTGAGTGATACCTGCAAGCTCGTGTAGTGACTGTTTCATCTGTGTGCAGTTACATCCTCTGTTGGTGTGTGTTCACAGATTTCTCCTGCCAAATGAGAGCACCATAAAATGTTTATTGATCTCTTTACTGCAGATTTTACTCTTTTCCTCAAACACATACTGCATCATTGTGCTCATGCTGACTCGCTCACTTAATTAATGGCTTGTATTTGCCTGTTAACATATTATCATACATGTTTTACATCATTTCAAGGGCTTAACATTTGTTGCAAAACCTGTAAATGGGGAAACCTGGGAAGAAATCAGTGTGCTTCTTTGTTGTTCTTGTTTTAGTCCACAAGATGGAGCTTTAGTTCTGTTCATGTTGTGTTTCATCTAGTGGGACGATGATGAAGAATCTGCAACATGGACTTGTGTTATCTAATTCCCTTTGCACGATATCCATTAATTAAACAAATAAAACAAAACAAGCTTATAAAGTATTGACACACAGCATTGTGCATATTTGTTTTTAATGGGTATTGAAAATTTGTGTCAATTTATAATAATCATAAAAAAAGACTCATCAGTGATGTGCATATGTGCATTGTTTTACAACAGCATACAACCCTTTTGGTTTAAGGCAGGTGTTTTTTTGTACTATAAATCCTTGTGATCCTTCAGATTTAAACAAATTTAAAAAGTTTCTCATTTTACTGCTTGAGGCTCCTGAGGCTTTGACGAAATATTAGCAAAGGAGCAAAAGACACAACTGCACTTTCTTCAGCATGCAGGTAGAAAATCTTCAAGACATTCATTCATTCAAGACAGGACTGTGTACCTCTTATGCTAAATCCACAGAGGAAGAGTAAAGACCATTTAAATGCTGTAAAAATACATTTGTATAATAAGTTTTGCAACAAGACAAATATTTAAGCTGATTCACAGTTTATAATCTAAATTCTTAATTTACTGTTGGAGTCTCGGCACTGAGATCAGAGTATATTTCAATTCAGTCTTGTTTTGTAAAACCCCAAATTTCACCAAACAAGTTCAGTGAAGCCCCTGCTAAAGAAGACCACAGCCTTTATCCATTTTTTTTTTCCAGGTGACATGAAGGTGATACTGATTTGGCTCCCACTGGACATGACTTAATGTCTGACATAAAAAATAACTACATAATTTGTCTCAATCCAGAGGGCTGACTTGGCATGGACAGCAGCAGTCCTAAATGTCACCCTATAATGAGTTCTGGCCAAAGGTACACAGTTAGGACAGTGCCCGCTGGCACCTGGGATGCCCACTGGCTAGCTCTTTACCCCACAGCCATTTGGACAACCCCGGTTTTCTTTGTGAACACTGCCGTACACGATTTGCATCCAAACAAAAAGTTTCAGTGTTGTGAAGTTTCATTTTGCCCTGGTAATGGAGTCATACAGAAAAGACTAAAACTGAATAAATGTAGCTTTGTGGAATAAACCAAAATCATAAATAATATTAAAATGAAAATACAATAAAATGAGTGTATAGGTGTTTAAAACCCTGTCAAAACTGGAGTAAAACAGATGTCAAAGATCCACATTGTTACATGTCGTTGTCTTCTACTACACGCCACTACTATGAAGATAATGCATTGATGTCATGACTGGAATTATTACAATAATCATACAACACTTTGAATCATTCACCAACTTGCTGTCTTCTCCCGATGAACGCAGGAAGACTTTCAGTTTTGAGGAACTTGACTTCTTTTGTTTGACTGGTATGAGACCTATTGGCAACACGCTGGGTTTATTATCTTACAAAGACGCAGGAGATGAGGGAACATTGTATCTAAATTAACTTTTTCTATTTCCTGGTGAATGAAATCAATTCCATCCTTTTATGTTACTTTTCATCTGCCTTTTGTCTTGTTGCGGAATCTTTTCTCTTTCTCTCTCATTCATCTGTTTTGCCCTTTCCTTGATCTGATAGCATTAAACATATAATTAAGTCATAAAGGAGGGGACTGATGAGTGTAGCAGATGGTAATTGCGTCCTACATTTGAATGAAATGATATGCATTGCTACAATTTACAGCCTTCGCCTCATATTTTATTCAGCAACCTTTTATCTCTTTTCCTGCAGAATTATTCTGCAATAAATTTAGACATCTTATCAATAGCTGGAGTGATAGTGGCAGAAACATGGAAAAAAATGAGCCTCTGCCATTTTATGCTGTTTAAAATAATTTTCCATAATAAAGGAGCTATCAGAGCTGCTCTATCATTGTAGAGGGGCGGATGTTCTTATTTCTAGTAAAGCTTCCTTTGGTTTGTGGACAAGCTGTCACTCTCTTTAGTCTGAAGAAAATGTAAAAGAACAGAAGAAGTAAAGTTTCAGGTTTTAGTGTGTAAATAGTGGCTGTTTTATGACAGAAATAAGTTGTCTGATATTATTTTCTCAATCTGCTACCATGGTTGATTCAGTGCAGAAATCAACATGGTTCACATTTTTACTGTTTGGTCAATTCGCACCAGTAGAACTAAAAATAAAATACCAGAGATTATGAGATTATGTGATTTGAGTTTTAAGAATTGAAGTTTCTTCAGAATTTTCTCAAGGAAAAGCACATGCAACTTACAGTTACTTACAGCTGAAGGTGTATTACTTTTAATTGTATGGGGGGCATTTATATCGATGAGTATAAACTACATATTAAAATAACTCTGAGTGAATGGCAATAAAATGCAATTGTACCACAAGTTACAACCTTCAAAAATATCATTAAGTTGAATCTTTCAAATGCTTTTGACAGAAACTGAACTTCAAAACTGTTTTAGCTTAGAGTGCCTGACAAACTGGTGATAGTGTCGATCTAGCTCGCCCTTACATCACCAGTCGGTCACATACGTCTTCTGACCAGGATGTCCTGGTTGTCCCTCACACCTGTCTTAAAGAAACAAATTAGCAACACATCAACAGAGGCTTAAGACATCCTTTTATTTTATTTCTGATTCGGTCGATCATTTTCAGGATTCAGTGATTTAGAATTGTTTCTGAAAATTTGAAATTATTGAAAAAAATGCTCATTACAACTTCCCAGATCTCAATGTGACATCTCTTGGTGGTTTCTTGTGCATTTACTATCATAACTAACAAAGAAAGGCAGTAGATCCTCACTTTTAAGAGGCTGGAACCAGCAAATGTTTAACATTTTTACTTGAAAAAATCTCAAGAATGACTCATTTGTTTTCAGAATAGTAGATAACTAACTATTTTCAGTCAACCTGACCATTTATCAATCAATCATCACAGCTTATTTTCCTCACTGGAACACTTATGTTTGTTAAAACTTTGCTCCTGTAACAGCAGTGAGCAGAACAGTTGAGTGGAGTCGAGCCAGAAGGAGCTTTTTGTCCCATTGACATGCTTTCCTCTCACCGGTCCCTGGTGAAGTGCTGGACTCCACTGATATTTGAGGAATGGTAGCTGGGGCGATATAGGTTTAATTCTCATGTTCCTCCCGACCTGCCAAGTACAGGCGTTGGGTGCCAGCTGGAAGGCTTTCATATGTTGGTGTGCGAGGGTGGGGTGAGGTGGGGTATTAGCAAGGGCAGAAGAGAGGAGGGCAAGTATACAGTACATACACAAGTGTTTCTAGACCTTGAAGGTGCTACAGAAGTGCTATCCACATCCAGACACCTCAGGCACTTAGCGTTTAGTCATGATGCAGGTCCATTACCTTTAAGTACAAGTACTTATGTTTGGTCGCCTGTTTTTACAGCCTTCCCAGCTTAAAAGGAATCTACCTGGGGTGACCCAACTCTATTTATTGATGCCTCCTGAGTTTCCACTTGCTGGTAATAGACTGGAAAACACAGATAATGTGTTTGATCGATCAACGTGAACAAATTTCATTTGTTGGGATCAATAACAGTTTACAGTTGACAGAGCCCAAAGAACTACATTTATTTGAGCTTTTTGATTGAAGCTGTCTTGGCAAGCGGGCAATGTGAGGCACTCCAGACGGGGCCTATGTGGCAGGCATGGACTCTTCTGTTCTATTATTGCCAGCAATCTGTATTTAAAACTAATATCAGTGTGTGCTGCATGGCTTGGGGCAAAAGGCACCAAACCAATCTGATATACAGCATGTGTTTCTTTTCGGTTCCTTGTGATGTGAATTAGAATGTGAAAAATAACAATTCCCTTACATTTTTCACTGGCATCCATTTTTTCATTTGAGGCTGTAATGATTAGATTCGTTCTTTCCTTTTTTTCCAGCAGCGTGATTTGTATTATTCTTTCACTGTGTTCGAAACATAATAGAAAAGTGATGTGGAACCAAAGGGGGAAAGAGGAAATTAACTGACGAGCAAAGGAGAGACGTTTCCACAGCTCAACCTTTAGCAGATTTCTCCATGTTTCTGCTTTTCATGATCATGCTCTGTGGAACGCCCTGAAGACATGAGAGCCCTTGCTCTGTGTCGTACAGTTTCAGGCCAGGCCGCTACCTTCTGCACACACAGACAAAACAGCATGAGATGGGAAGTCCACATGGATAAGCATTTACTACGGTAGGTGTTGCTTCAGGCAAGTGCTATTCAGGGGGAATTTACTGTGTATACACCGGTGTTACTGCTGTTACGGCAATAACCTTCTTATAGAGGTGTTTTTTGTGGAGCTTCTTACTTAACCATAGTAAACAGGCTTTTGTTGGTTTCAGCAGGAAGGGAAACTGCTTTATGGATATTTGCCATATTTTACCAAACTTACAGAATAAGCTGTGGTTTTTATTTATATTTTGTCAACACATCCGGTGAAAACGAAATCACAATAAATTAAAAACTTGTGTAGTCAAAACCTAAAATAGCATAATTCTCTGAGCCAGGGCTCTATTAGTGTCCAAAAACTATTAAAACACACCAGTGAACTGCACCGTTGCACTGGGTGTTTCTTCACACCTAACGTGGGCACTGCATTTCATTTTGAGTCAATCTCCCATACACTGTTGTGCCTCTGTACTCACTGGTTCCATGGTTTTCAAAATTAAAGCCACTAGGGGGCACCGTGGGGGCATAAGCACATTAGAGTGAAGATGAGTTACGTTGAGAAGTTGAGAAGTTGCAAAATAAAATATTATTAATATTGACATCGTTCATTATGTGATACAGTGTGGTCTGCACCTATCAAAAGCTTTTCTGTTCTAGAAATTTAGCTACTAGCTTGCTAGCACCAAGCTAGCTGGAATCAAATGGACATGTTTCTGAAAAGGTAAAGACCTGATGAGCTCAGTTTATTAAAGCTCAGCTGGAAAAATCCAAAGAACTCTTAGCCAAGTAATAAGAACAAGAATACTGTAGAAGGGGCCCACTCTACAGCTAATGTTAATTGTGCAGTCTCCACAGGGAAAAGTTCAGAAATCCTTGCAGTAGTGCACCAAACTGGTAAATGAAATCAGCTCCAACAAATGGAGGATTTCTTCCTGGGTGACTAATTTTGCAAAACACCATAGTGTCCAGCTCTGCTGAGCTTTCAGAATCTACTTACCATTTGTTCAAAATAACAGCACAAAGTTGTATCTGCTTTTAAGATTTACATTGTAAGGAGTGAATAACAGTGTGTTCT
>JAQNCA010000005.1:12720049-12738735 GCA_029783725.1 Acanthurus tractus
GTTTTCACTACCAGATTAATTCTCACTTACCAAATATTTAACTTGGAATTTTGTAATTTATTGGAATTGAGGATAAACGGTAATACTGACAAACAAATGATTGATATTGTGTCAGTTATAGATATATGATAATAATGTGTTGATGATGCAGTGCTCCATAAATAACTTGTGCTTTCTTCCTTCATCATGTTATGTGGCTGTTAGCACCTCAAAGCTGCTGCCACCTGCCAGTAAACAGAATTAGCTACTTTGATCTAATTTTCTTAATTTTTTCTTAATCAATTGAATTTTCTTTTACATCAATAATATATATTCATTATAATCATTATAATCCTGCAGTAAAAATCTGATTTGATTCAGTGTGAAGAGTTTGAACTCTCCTCCCATACTGCAGCATAAGAATGTATGGGTTTCCCTCTCCCTTCCCAGAATAAAAGATCTCTATGTTGACTAAACAAATATATGTTTCTGAATGGTTCAGCCATTGTAGTATTATTTTAATGTTTTCCATAAACTAAAGGAAACATTGCAAATATTAATTTGTAGTTATCCATTGTTCATTCTGTGATTTGATGAGAGAAAATAGTAAAAGTCCATTCTAATTTTTCCAGAGGTGCCATTTGAGTGTTTGATTTTGGAAATGAAATTCAGTACACACATATACACACAAACACACCCATGCATGCACACACACACGCGTGCATATGTATATATACACTCCTTTCAGTTATAAATACTCCTTTCATCTATATCTTTGTATCTTTGTCTATCTATTGCTATTATATAAGTCAGGGAAAAAGCAAAATGTTCTTGCAGGTGAAAATCTTTAACTGAAGCAAAGCGTAACAGCAAAGTTGGGTCACCAAGCATTTTCAAGCTGTTCTGCTCTTTAAATCTTACATTCACAGTGACACTACTAAGTGTAAATCTGCAGCTCTTGTAGAAAACAGAGATTTGTCAGCTGATTGGCTTGTAATTAAAAATCCTGCCACTTTCTTTTCATGTAAATCACTAAATGGCCGGGTTAGCTTTCTTTTCATCAACACCTTATTGCCTTTAGTTTGTCATAAAGTGAGGACTAACTGAAGCAGTCTCCTTTCATCCTCATTAGGAGTCTGTTCTACAAAAGTGTGAATATGTAAACTTTTAATAAGCACTGTGACAGAGTAAAGTTGGTTCCAGTTCTTTAAGTGCTGGGGTGGGAGTGGTAATGACACCAAATACTGGGTGAAAGGTATAAAAAGGTAACAATAATGAGTTTGGTGTGTGTGTGTGTGTTTGAGACAGAAAGAGAGAGAGAGAAAGATGGTCGAAGAGGAAAAACCTTTATGTGCCTGGCCATTTCAAGAGTTAGCATCTGGGATAAAAAAAAACGTGGACATTTTTAACTGTGCCCCTTCTCTAATTTTAACCTCTCCTCTCCCCTCCTTTCCTCTCCTCCTTTCCTTTCCTTTCCTCTCCTCTCCTCTCCTCTCCTCTCCTCTCCTCTCCCTTGATTCCTACTGACCTCCAGTCTAGGTCTGTTAGATGTAGTCCAGGTCATAGCAGACAAACGAACGATGGAAATATCAAAGCCAGCCCAAGGCCTTTACATTCGGTTTTCTGCTCCAGGTGATCAGAGTGTGTAGATCAGTGTGGAGCACAGCTGAGGCCTTGTCTTCTCCTTAGCCTGTCTTTTCTCCTGGTGTCCTCTCTCATTGGGATGAATTCACCGTCTCCATTTCTGCTGTCATAAGCAAATCGCAAGGTTAATTACGTCTTAATACAGTGTGGCTACTCGTATCCAAAATGGCAAATTGTAATGAGATTTTTATTAATTGAAATGGTGTCATCCAACTGATGATACTGGATTTTCAGCTCATGGTCTTTATAAAGAACATGAGCTGGGATCTAAAAGCTTTGGGATGAAAGTAACATCTATCCATTAGACGTAGACCTGGATCCATCTGGAAACAAAGTGTTTGTCAGCAAAGCAGCCCAATTGTGTGAGATCATGGCTGGCTGTTTAGCGTGCAAGGTTCTGAAGTGTATCGAGTGGCACAGCTGAGTGAGTCGAATAGTCTGTGGTCTATTGATAACTCGTGCCTGTTTTAAAATCCTGGCACAACAATGCAATAGGGCCTTGTGTGCTCCACTGAGCAACAATACCTTCTCTCACTGGCAGCTTCAGTGTAATGATGACAAACAACAATACAGGAGCTCTTTTCTCTTTTTTTCACGGGCCCCCTCATTCCTGGCACCCTTTGATAAGAATATTTTTTAAGTTTATCCAGAGATATACTCTGGGTATTCATAGGGAATAATTATGTTTCTTTAGTTTTTGTGCTGCTGCCTTCACTCGGGGAAGACCAACAAAAGGCTGCTAAAAGAAGGAGACGCCATCGCAGAGACCCTCCTATCTTTGTCTCCATCTCCTCGTCCTTGCTGCTTCCTCTCACCTTGAGCCGCTCACCTCCATACCCTCGCACACACAAACACACACTTGCTCACACAATCGCGGTCTTCATTTCTCCTGCCTTGTCCCTCTCCCTGTCTGTCTCGGTGTGTGTATAGAGCTGGTTGGCTGGGCCAGTAGCTGGGAGGTATGGTGGAGTGTAAGCAGTGTTGATGTGGATGGCCCCTGGTCAGAGGCCAGGGCCTGGCTGTTAAAACGCAGCCTCTTTTGTGCGTCAGAGCCAGCATTGCCAGTCCTATTCCACCCCTGTCGCTAGGGGTGGGGAGGCATTTACCCACCACATGCATTCATTCCATTGGCATTGCTTGATGCAGGGCTAAATGGCATTGTTACAACGCACCTCTGAGAAGTGTTGACAGGTCCATATGCTAATTTTAATGAATACAGGGGGAGCTGTGGTTTTTATTCACCTCAAGTCAGCTGCAGAATCCGATCTGCACCTAGACTAGCAAACATAATTGCAGCAAACTCAAATGAGCTCATTAGGAAATGTATTGAATTTACACATTATTTCCAGTAGTTAAGCTGAGTTATTTTCCCTAAGGACTCAATTACATACTCATTTGTGACTCAGGTAAATGGCTTTCTGCATGTGACTTTTTCTACTGCAAAATTGTAGCCACTGAATAATTTGTAAGAAAGCTGTTGTACAAGCACATCTATTGAGAATCATTTGTGTGAGGATTTCAAAATGGTGAAAAAAAAAAAAACTGCAGACGAGATAACTCCTCGCTTTTGTTCCTTTATTCACTTCATTTGATTAGCTCATAACATCTCATTCACTCGTGAGTTATTTGAACGTGTGCTCATTTGTCTTCCGTGGGTTTCCCTGTAATGTTTTTGTTCACAACGGCCTTGTTGTCTTTCTGACACATGCAGCTCCGTCAGTAAGCGTGCGGATGAACTTTATCTAGTCAAAAGTGCGAGTGCAAGTCCTTTTTCACAAAGGAACAAGGACAGAATGCTCAATCTAAAAAAGACCTGGTCAGGGTTCAGTATCAGGGATTATGCCAGCCTACTGCACTCTGAAATGAAAGTGAACATTCATCGAGTGACTCACTCCTTGAACCACGTCCTCCCTGGGCCACAATGAGGAGATTGTTGGAGGAGCGGACATGGTGTGGAAACTATGTGACAAAGAGGAGTGTCCAAAATTCAGATAGCTCATCAAATTGCTGTTTGTTCTGTGTGAAAATGGCCTGAATTGCTGGAAAACAACAAAGAATTTTTGATGGGTAAGCATAAGGGTTTCCACAGAGCTTTGTATTGGATTGCACTGGATGAACTAAAGTGACTCTGGCTTTTGGCAGACTTCTGAGGAGAACATTGAAGACAGCTTCAGGCAGTGGTGGTGGAATTAAGTAATTAAAATGTGCTTTTGACGTTGGGTATGCATGATACAATGTTCCATAACTTTGTTATGATCTCTTCGCTGATTGGGAGAGTTTTGTACTACAGAAAACAAATAGACCATCTGAACTAAGGGCCGTTTTGTTTTCTTTATTGGACAGAACAAGCTGGAGGATGACAGAGAAGATTTTGGAGAGGATGACTTGTCATAAAGGTCATTCTCCAGATTCAGACTCACCGTATCACAAGAACATGGCCTACTCCTCACACTCCTTGCTGAGCCAGCAAGCTGTGCACTCTCTGTAAAAGTGAGTTTGGTGTCATTCTGTGCACCTCTGTATTGTGTTGTCATGGTATTGTGATCCATGCTGTGAGCGCTGGCTGTCCTCGCCCATGGAGTGGCCATGAGGGGAGTGGGACCGGGCCTAGCGCTGCCCTGGCCCTGCAAGCCTCGATCCAAACACATCCTCTGCACTCAGCTGTAAATATCACCAACAGCTGGTGGCGCACAAGTTAGTCGTGCTTAACAAATTACTGGCCTACATGTGGAGGAGCAGGGGGCTTCACTTGCATCCTTGCCAACCAAGCAGCCGCAGAAGTACAATCTGCAACAAACTGGTTTTATGGAGTTAGGTAAAGAAAAAGTCTCCTCTGTGAGGTAATTCTGGGAAAAGAGAGATTTTATTCAGCAAGAAAAAAATCTATTGTGAGTTACTGCAGCTTGGCAGTCCATGTACAGCATGACAGATAAAACCACACAGCAGTGATCGCTATTTGAAGACACCTTCCAGTTAAAAACAACAGAAGGTCAAACTTTTTGGAAAGACAAACCTGTTTGATCCCACCCATCCCAACCCGGCTCCTGCTCCTCACAGACACGGAGCTCTGCTAAGAGAGATAGGAATTATCAAAGTCACCTTTGAGCTCAGTAGCCCGTCTAGTGCTCGTGGTATCACACATAATGACATTCAGTGTAGCCCAGATCACATTTATGATAGCATATTTGATACAGCTGTACACCAGCAAAGAGTAACGTAGTCTAAAAGAATAAACCCCCTCTTTTTTTTCTCAGTTTAAACACAATCCATTTTCCAGTGTAAATCACTTGTCACTCTATTGCAAATGTAACTGCTCTGATCTCAAAGAGAGAGGTGGAGAGAGAGAAAGAGAGAGAGTAAAGATTATCTTTTGGGCCATTTCACCGGCACCGTTGCGTGACAGAGACTGACAGCTCTTTCAGATGACTGACAGGTGTCCTTTGAAATGCCGGTGAAGCAGCTTCTGTTCAGACTGTTGAAATGCATATTTGGAGCTCTTATCATAAAGGCATGGATGGCCCAGATAGGTGCCGTTAACATTGCAAATGGCTCCAGAATTATTCATTGTCAGTGCTGCGGGAAAGAATGGGGGGGTGAAGTTTGATTATTCTGCTCACACAATGGCAGGGTGCTTAATGATTCCTCTCCACCTTGGCAGCGGCATGTGCCGACTTCAGGCGCTAGCGGCGGGTGACACAGGTCTGGCCAAGTGTTAGAGCAAGATCATACGTCCGGGCCCCATTTTAATTTCTAATACATTAATCTTTTCCTCACAGATCCTCCATGAATATTCCAGGGCTCCTTGTTTGTCGGGAAGGCTGTCTCGCTTTCATCTATTCAGGTGGTTTCATTCACTGTGAAAGCCAGCTAAATGGACCCGATCAGTCAATGACAACCGGGATACAATAGAGCCCAGTAACACGTCCCTTTTCTCCTTTCAGCCTTCTGATAGACAACCCTGACACCTGCTCCCTGGGGAGACCCTCCGCCAAGTCAGTGCACTGTTCCTTGAGAGACTTCCCTTACTTTATCAGCCCATAAAGGATTGTCACAGGTGACTATATCAGCTGAGGTATGGAGCTGCTCCCTGTGACCTGCCCCAGCACTGAGGGGTCGAGGCACCATGCGCCGCATCACAAGCGGATTAAGGTGGCTTAAACGCTGTCATACAAGCAGACTCAGTGCTTCACACTTTCTAAAAATGTTAAGCCTTTGTTCTCTTCCATTAATTAGCATTGTCTTAAGTTCATTAGACCACCGCTCATGTTGTTACTAATGAGGCAACGTGGGCCACCTACATCAGCCGTGGCTTTGTAGAGCCTGACCTGACAATGGCTCCTGCGCTGTCCTGTTCATGGTTTAATGACATGCACAGGGAGGGATGCAGGGACACAGGTACAGAGAGTCACACTAATTAATGGAAACATCTCTAAATTTAATAATATAGCATTACATAGCTGTGTTCAAAAGACAGCGCGAAACAGGTCATAGTATTAATATGTTAAATAAACTGATATATGTTGATTTATGATGAGCCTTTTTTTTTCAGAAAAGCAAAGAAATTGGTTCAAAGTGTAAAGAATAACTGTTTTATTTGCAAATTATACAATATATTTTATTCATACACACTCAGACTCACAAAATGTGAACACTGGAGGTCTGCTGCTACCCTGCTAAGTTGGGCTAGTTACCTTTACAGCATGGCGATATTAGCGTTTTTTGCCACCTTATTTACTTTTAATAAAAAATTAAATAACAAAGATGTTGGCTTACCAAAATGTATATGTCATCAACTATATTATATTAATTGATTACAAACATCTATGGGGGAAAGTAAGTTAGTTTAGCATTAGTCAAGGCTAGCTGTTATCTCCAGCTAGCTAGCCGGGATTTAGGTCTTTTACTTTAGATGTGTGGATGAAAGTTTGGTGGGGTTTTGTTTTGCCGTTACTACACATTTTACACTCAATTTTTTCAAAAATTAAACTATGGCATCAAAAAATGATATATGTCAAAATAAGTGTCCAGTCATTCCTGATTTTAGTTACTAAACATATAGTTACTGCTTTTGGCTTGGTGAGGCTGCATAGCTGAAGTCCACTTTGTGTGAGTAACACATTTTTAGTGATTTTGAAGGTAGGCTGGTAGGTAGTAAAAGTTTGTTCTCTTCTTTTCTAAGAGGTATTTCAGGGCAGTCCGCTTGTGCTTAATCCAAATGAGCCCATCAGTCAAACCTGCTTTTTCCACAACTAAATGAGACTCACCGGGGCCTTATTCTACAGTGGTGCCACACAGTACTATAACTCAACACAGAGAACACCTTAACAGTGGAAACTTAAATGTGCATTGGCATATATGGATATTAGAAGTGTCAAGTCCAGTGATGTAGATTGGGTGCCATTCATAATTATGATATCTGATTTCGGCTCAAAAGGGACGCTCTGGAGAGAAAGCGGGGGGAGAGCACCAATATTTTAATGGAGAAGAGACAGCCTTCTCCCTCAAGGAACATCTTCACTGACACTGGCTGCTGGAAAATTGGGATTTATACTTCCTGTTTTCTATTAATATGGAGATGAATACAGGTGTTCCTGTGTCGTAAAATTAGTTTAGCTCTTGCAAACTGCAATTACACGTGTTGGGGAGAGAAAAGTGATGTCTATGCATTTTCACAGGCAAGAGAAAATGTGAGAAAATTAGGAAAAATATTGAGATTTAAAATGAACATAATAACGTGTAATTCTATCCACTCCAGCCCCCTCAGCCCAGTCTTGCAGCTGTACCTATTTGTTCTGGTGGTGGCTTAACAGACTAGTACACTTTTCCTCGCTGCTCATGCAAGAAAAAAGCGCAGCAAATAAGCTGTGAAACGTTTCCCTCTTCAAGGGTTAAGACTTGGGAAGGGCTTCAAACCCCGAGGAAGTCATCCAAAATTCCCTGCTGTCTTCCTAAGGGGCTTGTGGAGAGTATTGTTGAACAGAGGACACTGGTGAATGTACCAGCAAGGTGAGGTGGGGCTAGCAGCAGTGATCGGCTTATGACTGGTGCACACTGGCACAGCAGCTCACCAGGACAAGTTACTTGCCACTCCATGAAATTGTAAGCCAAAAAGGGTAGCAAAGATGCTTGACACAAGCGACCCTGTATCAAATTATACATGCATATATTGTACGGTAAAATATGAATATACCTGCTTTACCTGTTTTACCTCCAGCAGCTGGTTAGCTTAGTTAGAACAAAGCCTGGACACACCTAGTATCATCATCAGTCCTGGGTATTCAATCTCAGGTGGAAAAGCTCCAAGCACACAATATGTTGCCACATGCATCTTAAGTGACCACTTGTAATATAATCTCACCTTTTTGCTCTATATACAAAAAAACTACTACATCTTCTCATTTGCAAAGACTAAATGCATCGTTGTTTCCATCTGACTGAAAGTCAATAAAAGCCAACATGCCAAGAGCCAACATGAGCAACTGACACGTTTTTTTTGTAATGAAAAAAGAATGTTTGCCAAATTTAAAAGAAGGCAAGGATAAAATAGGGTATTAAATAGTGTTTCCAAATTTTTTCAAAAGGTTTTACGATGCAACAACTCTAAAGATTCTGCAAATCTTTAAGGAAATATCGATGCAACAAAGATGTAACCTATATTGGTCACTGACTACTGTACTTGTAAAAATTGACATGTTTACCATCAACAAAATGTTCTTTTGTCTTCCCCAATTTTTAGTTGGCAAAATCAGCATAAACATTGTGTTTAAACAGCTGCTAAATATTGGCAGACAGTACCCACTGTTAGATGGCACTGGTACTCTAGACCTCTTTCTTCTCTGTGCTATGTAATGCAGCTTAGGGGATGGTATGGTAACAAACTGATGCTTGTACATGGTAAAAGTATGTAAAAGCATCAGTTTGCAATAATACATCTTGATGTATTAATAATATGAATAATATGTATTAATAATACAATAAAGACAAGCCTTACTCATATCACATCTACATAAAAGTTGCCTTGAATTTTGAATAACATGGTGCCAATCCATTCAGTTTTTGTCCCTTGTGGTTATTCTAATCCTGTTACTTAATCAGTATCAATCTATTTTCACTTCCACAGTATCAGAAAACAAATGCACTCCTGATTTATAACAAGACGTGCAAGCTGCAGCATTTACCTGGCAATGGGCAAACTTTCTCTCCACAACAAATAGAGAGGCTCTGGTATTGAGGCGAGACATTAATTCATTGTGTCAACCTGTCCCCCTGGAATATTTATGATGCTAAATACATTTAATTAGGCACTGGAGCTGTGATGGGAGAGAAAATGCACTGTCAGTAAAAGAAAAAAAAAAGATTTTTGTTAGGTCTAATGCTGATAGGCTGGTAATGCTGCTTACTCATTCTCAGTGACAGGAGGACCAAACACACTGCAGATGGAATTAGAATCACTCAAAATCATTTGTGGCACGTTTATTACAATGTCATCATTGCACCTAAGGAGGATAGAATAGATACTTATGGAGAGGAGGAATATTTTTCTGAACAGGTTTTGGCATGCCTGAGCAGGCATTATTAATGGTCCTCAAAAGAGACTTTTGCACAGGATACACAAGGCATTATAAAGCAGACAAATAGAGCAATATGTTTTATGTGTGACGTTTTAAATAGATTAATGAAAAGATTTTTGTTCCTGCAAACGTAAACTGCTGCTCTCTTTTTAGAAAGTTTGTTTTAATGTTTAATGATAAAAATCAGATTTTTTTATCATTCAGTTCTTCACTGGTGTACTGGAAGTTTGCCTCCTGACAGTTTGGGGACGGCATGATAAAATGAGTTGTTATAAAATAAAAACAAATCCAATGTTTACTTTGGACTGCTGTACTCCAAATATCACTAAAAGAACGGTTTTGATGCATGGGCTGACAGCTTAGAGTAAAGTGAGACATCATGTCTGTCTGTGATAAAAACATGGCTACAGTAAATAATAGCCAGTTTCAATCTTGACATCTGTCATCCAAGTGGAAATGGATGGGGAAATGACCAGCTCTTTATCGGCCTAGCTCTGGCTGTGTCACTGGCTGAATGATGCAAATAGAAGATAATATCAGTGCTATACTGAATGGCATTACTCCAAATGTAATGTCATTAAAAGGGTGGGTATTAGCTTTGCTGTCTGGAGGTGGTGGTGTGGGCTGCCTCGGCTTGACTGACACACAGATTAAGTGCAGTGACAGGGAGCACAATAAAGTCATCAGAGAATGTGACATGTCAGTTAGGGGGGATGAAGGGATGAATTGTCACTCTCTGTCAGAGCCCATCCTCTCCCTTATCCATGATGTCCCATGCACCACCGTGGGAAAACAGGACAGCACAGGCGCTTCAGACAAATATTTATTCAGGTACAGGACAAGTATACCCACTCAAGCTTTCCTGTTCACTATGTGTTTGTAGATTTACTCCCAGAAGAAGAGAAAATGATGGAAGGAAAGCAGGAAAGTGTCCACTTGTTTTTACAAGTCACCACAGGAATCTATGTGAATGTATTATTTGAAACAGCACAAAAAATAATATTCAGTTACTTTTAAGAACTTTTGTTGATATCGACTTCAGTCTTTTAATTCATGGGCAAAATGTAGACTGTATTATCATAAAAGAGGAAATTCAGTGCATGTTTTAGTCAATATACTTGCAATTTTAACAGAATACACTGAATTTGTATTCACTCACAGAACAACCAGAATCAAACACATCAGACTTTTCTATTTATTTTATTTTAAACCAAAAGATAATTCCTCCTCTGTCTCTAACAAAAGAGCAAATACCTTACATACCTTTGTGTTACGCTTCCTCGGGTCCTCAGTGTGGGTTTGGAGATGCAGCATCCCTGGGACTTTTCAGGGGAGTATACAGTCTGGCCAAAAGATGGCAATGTTGCAGTGCTGAATTCCAAATGAGTTTTCCACTGTTTGGCCCCCCATCGCAGACTGGCCACTGCTTTCCCCTGCAGAGCTCTTTTTTTCCAACTAGCCCAGAAATCTGTCATCCTCACAGGGTATAGCTGCACTGAAGTGTAAGTGTCGACCACTAAAGTTCCACCACAAAAGTTGATTACAAGGAGGATGAATGAAAAGACAAAGTTTGGCGCGATAGGTTGAGGAAAATGGGCCAAAGTGGACTGAATTCACTTTTTCCCCCGTTGTACAGTATGTGCTGCTAAGTACCTAATTTGTGCTGTTTCTCTTGGTGCAACTTTCCCTTCAGAGTTTTCAGGTATTTATATTACAAGATTTTAATATTATTTTTTAATCTTTTTTTTTTTTTTGACACAGAGGTCTGCAGTTACAAATAAAGCAACTATTTTTTCCCTTCACAATTGCAGCTCATAAATAAAACAACCATCACCCTCTATATCATATCTATACATTATGAAATGAAGTTTAGCCAGGTTGAGTGCCATATGCACTCAGAAGATTATTTTGATTGTTTCTGAGTAGTTACAGACAGAAGGAAAGCATTTCAGTGCATCTGATGCAGCCAAATAGACACCCAGCTGGATGGCAATTGGACAGCTATTATAGCACTGAAATACTTAAAATGTGCCTCTGTAAATGGATTATGAAGTATTGTCCTATACTGAAAGGGTTAACAGCTGAAAATAAACTGTAATTTTCTCAACAAAATTACATCCTTTTTAGATGCTCGTTGGGGGAGATTTAGAGAAAAAAGCCCACAATTGAGAGAACAACAGTTTCATTAATTCAAGAAGAGAAGAAAGTTGCAAAAAAAAAAAAAAGGAGATAACTTTAAGTTTGGATAGCTGGTTGCAGGCTCTTAAGTGACACTTGTTTGCTCTCGTTGTTTTGAAAGTTGCAGGAATAGAATGCTCTCCCATGGCCACTTTGCTGGTCTTTATTATTGGCTTATTGCCTTTAAGCTGTCACCACTCAGAGCGTTTCTTCTCTCAGGGGATTGTCTTCTGGGACTTGAGAGAGCTCGGCTAGCTGGAGCTACTCAGCTCTGTTGCACACTGCCACTGTGTCATGTTGTATGAAATGTTCTCTCATCCTGCTTATTTGTCCCCAATTTACGCCTTAAACACCCTCCCTGACATTCAGAGTATTTATGTAAGGAATGTTTGGGATGATTTAAAATTTTGACAAAAAAATCAAAATCAGCTAATCAAGATTTTATTCAAGTTTAGTTTTTGTAACATTTGTACACTTCCATTTTGTTTTCTGTGATAGCATAAGGCAGCAATTTCTTTTTAAAAATGATTTCTTCCTCAAGCGTATAAAATGCATTGTACAAAAGGATTGGATATTTTACTGCATGAGGTCAATATATACAAAGAACACAGGAGCTTAATGCCAGTCGAGCCTCAGTCAGGTTACCTCTGTGCCTTAGGCAACTGTTGTTTATTGGCTGTTGCATTAAAGAGAAAGTGTGCCAGGTAGATGTTCAAATAAAAACCCACAGAGACAGAGAGGAAGCAAAAATATTTATAATTTGTAGGAAAAAAGAAGAAGACCGAGAAAAGAAAATCGCGTATAAATTATTGAATTGATTTACAGATAAATGAAATTTGTTATTTGTAGAATAAAACAATTTTCGATCCTTTGTTTTGGAAGTGTGACAAACTGTGAGCCAGGGACAAATAGTTGATTTGAAGTGTATAGAAATCCCGAGATTTAGCAAGAGGGTGTGATTTTCTGCTCCCGAGCCTAATCCCACCATTCCTCCACCTCTCCTCTCTTATGCCAGTCACATTTTCTAATTAGCTTTCCCTGTGGAGGAAGAAGATGGATTATATTTTAATATCTGGGGCCTAAAATTAGTTTATATTTTAGCAAGTTAGCACTTCTTAGAAGTTGATTTACTCTTGAAGCTGTAAAACCCAGTGAGCTTGCAATTAATCATTCTCTTTGGTCTTGCTCTCAAGGAAAAAGAGGCTGCAGTGTCACAGGCTGGATCACAATAGGTAAACACCTAATTTACACTATTTAGAAATCACCTCTCTAGTATTGTACAACACATGACACTTGCTGCCTCGATTGTTCTGTCCTGCTCCAGTTATTAATTACAGCACACTTTTAACAAAGCGACATTGTCTATGACTAATCATCGACAGAGAATGATTAAAGATGCTCCTTGCTTTTTGAATTACTTGCTTCCCCTTCGTCAGTGTTCATTCATGAAATACATGTCGCTGCCTTCCCCCCCCCTTCTTCTTGGTCAAGAATTCGGTTTGCTGTTATCCGATTACCAGCGTCCTGAGAGGCTTTCACAGGCCCATCCATCAAGACTAAGGGGTTGAGGGAGAGCCTCGACAAGGCTGCTGCAGTGATGTAAAGCACTGAAGGATTTATGTTATGAAGAAGTCAGTGTTGTTTTATTTTGAAATTGATAAGACTATGTAATACATAAAATGTAACATTAGGTGATTCTCTTAAATGAAACTTTTAAAGGTGTCGGTGTTTTGTACTAAATGTGTTCCAGTCACCTGTTTTAGCAAAATTCCAAATGCTTTGCAAATATGAATTTATCCACCTTTTTTTTTTAACATAATGCTTAAATGTTATGTGATCTAAAATTACACCTACCGAGAACAAAGGGAAAGTTTTTATGTCTGATTAAAGACACAATGTGACTTCAGTGAAATGTGCTTGACAGAGGAACAGAGGCATGGATGCTGTTGTTCACCAGGTAGCCCTCCCTCACAGCCACACAGTGCGGGCAGAATACCTCCTAAGCCTGGATCTGGCTTGGCTTTGGAGTGCTGTTTGGTGACTGAAGGCAGAGCGGTGTCGGGAGGATCATCAGTGGCTCTCTCCCAGGGAGATGAGCGGCATAGGCCAATTTCATATGCGGAGCTCGGCCCCTGGGTCTGAGTGGAGGTGGGCTGGGTCCACCCAGTATCCTGGCTTCATTAATCATCCCGCCAAGGCTTACCGGCAAACCCCCTCTCCGCCCTCTCCTAGACAACCCCTTGGATTACACAGAGCCAGCGAAATGTCAGCCCAAATCTGAGTCTTGATGCAGATAATCATTTCAATAATATTTCTCCATTTGTGCCCCCGATGCCAGGGGAATAAAGCTTTTCCACTGTCAGGTAGCATAAGACTACAGTTGGTGGGAATACTTGACTCTGAGCCAGATGGCTTAGCCATGCTTGCAGCATATGTTCAACAAGCAGTCCTGTGCCAAGCACGCATTAGGTTTTTATTAATTTGAAGCGGGCAGGAATGCATACATATATATTTACCCACCCACCATTCCCTGCCACCCCTCAGCCTCAGTGCTCCCTATAGAGAACTTAACTAGACTCTACTGGTATCTGCAGCAAGAAAAAACTATCACCATGTATTTAGTTGATGTCTTTAAACAAAACACAATAAGATATATTTAGTCTTAACTATAATATTACCATAAAATATACTTAGCTAGATAACTAGATGAATAAAAAAAAAAATTACAAATTTAAAAATGCCCTTTTTGATAATGAGATCAAGTTTGTTATTAATCCAAAGTAATTATGATACATATTTAGGGCTCTGGTATATGCCATAGTGGTGTTGGTTGTTACAAAGCAAATGACCATTTACATGCGTGAATATGCTTGGGTCCAAGACAAAAGAAACAGTACTGCATGGGAGGGCAAATTTATTCATTACCACTAAGTTGAACTTCCCTTTAACAGCCCTGTGCTCTGCAATCCTGGGAGTTCTTCTCTCAGTGACTTATGGTAGTGCAGGGGGAGGGGGGACGGCACGCCGAAAATGTCAATAGAAATAGTAAGTGTGAGAGGGGAAGGCTTGCCTAATTAGTGCCCATTTAGATTTTATGACGGCTCTGAGATCTGCTCTTCCTGACAGAGAGCACTATAGTTGCATATTGTCCTAGCCTGAGGGAACCATAGGAAAATCCAGATTTATTGTACCTATCATACCAGCATATTTCATTTGCCATTATGAGATGCCATCTTGCAATGATGCGAGATTATTTATTACAGATTAAATTGTGGGACCTGGGTGGTTGAGGAACATTTAAAAGTACCATTCCTCTTATTAACTTCTTCATTATCTGCCCCACTGTGATCTAAAAGCTCCCTCCTTCCTACCTGCGTTAACAAATACATTACTGATTGGACAATGGACACTGTTTTTCTACTCTCTGCATTTGTTTCCTAACATTAGTGCTGGTGCACACCACAACTCATCTGTTTCCTCTGTTTAGTGCAGACTTCATTAAGCCTAATTTCACATGGAGAAGTTCCTTTCTTTTTGTACGAGTAGGTTCCTTTTTTTTGTTTATAACCAGCAGCAACACACAGACAATGCTCATTTTGCTGAAGACTTTCTCTTTCAGGTGTATCGCAAATATATTGTGAAGTATCTTTGGTTTTAATTACATTAAGAATTATATTTATGCCATTCTGTAACTGCATAATGTCTTGGGGTACACTGAAGGTAGACATCGAGTGTCGCACCCTCCTCTCATTAATTCCTGTCTTGTGCTGCAGTTTCCAGACGCTTGAGTGGTTTTTATATATTTTGTGTATTAGGTAGTGTTTATCTCCTATGTCCCTTAAACCCCAGGATGTTGGCATTTATCCTATTTACACATCAATATTACATCTCCATGAGACCTTGAGAGTTGCATTTAAGTCATTGTGCAGGGTGGTATTAAAATGTACTCCATACTGTGAGGGGAGCTCGTCAGGGAATAGCTGGGCCCTGGACTCCCATTACCCAGCATAAAAGTGTCAGCCACTTTAATTACATTCATGCCTTCCCTAGTCCATTTTACTGCAGCCGCAATCAGATTTCATGCAGAGAACTCATGCCTCTGTCTCAACCGTTTGCACATTGTTGGTAGTAACATGAGGCTCTAATATGATTTTTGAGATTTTTTTTTTTTTTTTTTTGTCCATTTGTCTATCTGAAGCTATGTTCTGCACTCTCAGGCCCGAGTGCCTTGTCTGCTCCTCGGCCCCTCAATGTGAATTTGAGTATCTGTCCCTGAAAATGTTGATTAAGTTGGCATACCCGGCCACTAAATATCAGTACACCCCGCTGAGAGTGGAAGAATTGGTTGTACACAGGACACCCTCACAGAGTAGGGTGACGGCGGGGAGGGGAGGGGGGGGAAAGGGGGAAGGGGGGAGGAGGAGTAGGAGGAGGTGGGGACGGGAGGGTGGGTGGGGGTCAAGTTCCACCGGTCAGACCGTTAGCGCGCGCGGAAGAGGCAGTGTCACTTACTGTTTCACGGGGAAGCTTCCTGACCTTCTAGGAGTGAAAGCGAGAAAGCTCTTGTTTATACTCAGCCATGGATCAGTGCGTGGAATATGTCTACATCCTCTCAGCCAATTTCACACAGAGGAGGCGCGGTGTGGGCGGCCGACACAAGCCGTTTCCCCTGGACGATGAGGCCCATCCCTCACGCACGTCCTCTGTCTGTGACTGGAGGTGTGGAGACAGACACAGACAGAGGCACTCTACTGCTCCACTGGGCCACAGAACTATCTCCTCCCTGGGGACTCTCATGTTGGGACCGGCCTCTGACTCTTGGTCCTTATCTAAGAGATGAGGTACTCTCTCAGCCAAACAGTGGTGAAATAATTATTTCTTTGGTTTAACACTTCCAGGGTATTTATTTGTGTCTTTTTATGTTTTATTTCCCTACAGTTTAAGTGCAATAAAACATTTTATTTACATTGGATTTTTACAAACAACTCATGATGCTTCATGGAGATGTATCCTCTACTGCTAAATGGTAAAATGGTGAAAAAACAGTGACTGAGCTCCAGCTAAACAGCCCTGTTTTGAAATGATGAGGGGAAAAGTCCTACTTAAGGTAATTTATGGGTCAAATAAGTGGACATAAAGCACTCAGGTGAATTATCAGAGAAGCCGTTAATTACCTCTAATGATTTGGTTGTGAGAAGCACATTTGCTATAAAAACTATTTATGAAGCAGATTAAGGTCAAGCTTTACTTCAAACTAAGATTCGAGCATGTATCAGTCATTGCGAAAAAAAACACAAAACAATCCTTGGAACTCTTAATGAGAAAATTAGGGATTTATACCGTTGTGGCTCAATTCAATTTTGAATTAACAATCAAAAGGTAATCAAAGCACAGACAGCGATCCTGCTTCAAAACCACACACTGCACTTGGATGAAGCCTCTTCACTTCATGCCCAATTGATCTAATTACATAAAGGGAATTTTCTCTCTCTGTCTCTCTGATATAGTGGTTCCTGTTAGATCCGGCTGTTCAGTTAATTAAGTCTTCATTCTTTATCACAGTGGTGAACCTAGGAGGACCATCTAATATTCTGCCTTTCCAGGGCCCCTCTTTCAGCGCTTTGTCTTGTTTTTCAGTACAGCCAGAGGTGAGTACGGCACCAACCACTGTCCTGTGTTTCTCCATGCTGCTTGCCTTGTAATCAACGACCCCTGTTACTCAATTATGGGCTGTGAATTTGGGCTCTTTGGTGACCTTCTCCCCGTGATCCTACTACTGACCCTTCAATAAGAGTGCAGCCTTCCCACCACTGCTTTGTATGTTGCATCACATTTTTTTTTTTCATTTGTGGGATCTTTATGAAGAAGGAAATGAAAGGAAGCGGGTCACTCATGTTGTGTTCTCACATCTACCCACTTCAGAGGCTGTGAACAGGGGCTTGGTGTTTGCTTTGATTCTATGTGGGGTACACCTCAAGTTCAAGGGTTGGAGGGCAGGACGCATCACTCTCTTGTAGGTAATCATATCCAGCTTTGTGCTCCTTGCACCCCGACACTGGAGGTGGCAGCTTAAAGGCTGTCTGGAGCCTTGTTCCACCACCGGACCACACTTTTGATATCCACAGCAGCAGAAGTGAGCTTCCCACCACCAGTCTGTGTGATCCTGGAGGATTCAGCTCAGCTCTGTGTTGATGAACAATTCTTGTCTGTATCAGACCCGTTTTCCTTTTCTTCTTTTTTTTTCCCTTTTTTTCTACATACCGTACCTCATTTCTAGCACTCCACGGTTTTAAGATGACATATTAGCCAGCTCCGGGGTGGTTAAAGGTGATGCAAAGATTACAGCTATTTACTGAATTATCTGTCTGTGAGACTACCCTCATATCTCTGCATATATTACCTTGAGCTTGAGTTTAAAGAGCGATTGCTCAGAACAAGGAAGTTAAAGAGGCAATTACATAATGAAATGGGCCATCAATTCTGTTGGTGGCCTTTTTCTCTTTGAACAGAGATGGCCCAGATATCCCTGGTTTAGCTGACCCAGTAGAAGTACAACTGTTTGTATTAAACTCTCCTTTATCAAGGGACTAAGAAGCTGCATGGGTCTGTCTGGCTTTCTATCTCTGTTCTGTAATTCAATTATTAATTACCCTTCCTCTCAGAGCAGCAGCGGCCATTGTATTTACAGTGTTTCCATGGTGACCCGAGCCCATTTATAAGGTTTGTGTCAGTATTAAGACAAGACCTGTATTCAAATGGCCTCCATCTAAATATAGCAGTGTCTCACAATGTGAGGGTTATTACAGTGAAATTAACAATGCTCCACTGCAAGCAGGATTATATTACAGACAGCTTGAAGTTGAAACATAGAAAAGTTGCATTTAAGTCATATTGCAGGTATTATTGATGTCAAATGTTTACATTCTAGATTATATATATATACACACACTCCATGGAGAGTAAATTAAGTTAATGTAAACACACATCAGATTATGAGTGGGAGAAATCTTTTTTAGAGTACAATAACTCTACAGGATTTACAAAGTAATTATATATTTCAGCTACTTTAAAACTGAAAAGTATTTGATAATGTCTACTGTTTACTAGTTATTTGTTTACTTATACAAAAAAGCATGAAAATTACAAACATTTATTTTGACAGTATACAGATATTGATGGTAGAAAAAGTATAACTTTGAAAGAAGTAACATAAATTCTACTTTGAAAAAAATAAAGCATTTATAGTTTAAATATTTATTAGCTTCTAATGTTGTAATTGCAAATAATTCCTTATTGTTTACTGATAAATTAATT
>JAQNCA010000005.1:12738835-12753835 GCA_029783725.1 Acanthurus tractus
TTTACTTATACAAAAAAGCATGAAAATTACAAACATTTATTTTGACAGTATACATAAATTGATGGTAGAAAAAGTATAACTTTGAAAGAAGAAACATAAATTCTACTTTGAAAAAATAAAGCATTTATAGTTTAAATATTTATTAGCTTCTAATGTTGTAATTGCAAATAATTCCTTATTGTTCACTGATAAATTAATTCTTAAGGCTGTTCGTGCTATGATCTGTATACATATATAAATTTTATGTTATTCAAATGTGAACATCACACTTTTACACAATACAGAATATAAAAGCGGACTGTTAAATTAGGGGAACATAGTTTTGGTAAAATATAATCAACATCCCTTAGGTCAAATTATGTGAGTTTCTTTTAATTTATGATAAACAGTAATCATGTAAACAAGGTGTAAACAAGAATTGTTTATTTGTTATTAGTTTTTGCCATATCTTTTATTATTAATTTTTTTTTTCAAGTTAATGTAGTCACCTTGTTCACATAATTTCTGTACAGTTACCCAATAAATATGTCTTCAATACCAAAAAACACCCATTTATTATTGTACCTACAACAAAATCACTCTAAATTAACTATGGATGATTATTTTTTTTCCATTATAATCACAATTTAAATGTAATTATTGGACAGTAACAAGATGTGCATGTGAAAAACCCAAGATTTACCTGTGACTTACTCTTCATGAAAGCCTCAGTTTCTGTGGACTTGCACACAGTATTAGTACTAACAGTATATGAACTCCGAGGAGCCTGACTTTCTCCCCTGTTCTGTTCAGTGTTATAGCTTCAGTTTGTCCTTCTGGTGTGGAGAGTCAAAGAGTAAGCTAGTCCGCGGCTCTTATTCAGGCCCAAACAGGACCCACACCTTCTGTCACAGCCTCCAGCCCTGGGCCCGACGGCAACCTGCTGCCAGGCCTATGCGCGCTGCCAGTTGTAGTTTTTAATTGGCCATCTGGGGAAAGCTGGATCTAGTGGCTGGATATTAATCAGTAAATTAACCCAGCCATAATACAGCTTCCTCCCAGTGGAAGCCCGGCAGCTGTGGGCAGAGAAAGAGAGAGCGAGAGCACGAAAAGAGAGATGAACCATAGGCTGGAGAGGCTGAAAAGGGAGGCTCCCGAATGGGCTGGCCCGTGATTGAACATTTCCTCTGTGTCCCTTGCCACGGTCCCCTGTCTGCAGCGCCGCTGACCCCCAATTTGTGCGACAATCACATGGAGGATTATCTCCAGCATGTCAGTGCAGATGTCACAGGTACCTCCTCTCACTAAGGACAAAGCTGCAAATTCAGAGTTAAAGCTTGCTTTTTCAGGCCAAAACTGACAGCTGTATTGAAAGCTGGAGTGATTGGAGGCAGAGTGCTCTAGAAAAGTTCAGGGGGAGGTTACTTTTGCAAGGTCTTTCTGTGAGGGGAACAGTTGTGGGTGCGCATGTGTGTGTGTCATTAGTGTATTTGACTGACTGGAATTGCTGGCGGTCCCCAGAGTTAACCAATTAAAAGGCTAATGAATATACAACAGCTAATTATTATAAGGAAGCCGCATTATCATAATAGTCTGTGCTTACAGTTTTAGCGATGAGTTTGGACATCCTGAATTTGTGAAGGATCTGCACACACTGCTTGATGCTAAAAGTACAAATGATTGTGCTACGATGCTTGTTTATGCAGGGGGCTTGGAATAAAGATATAATTTTCAGTTATAGCGTGTGTGGTTTTACATGCATTAAGTATGTGCATATATAAAACCAGTATATAATGTATATCAATATGAAATATTTTTTTCTTATTGAATGAATTTATAGCAATTTGTCAAGAAGTCCTGTTTAATCATTTGCAGCATTTACAAACAACATAGATGGTAAAGAGGTAACTATGTCTGGGGAAACAGCTGACAAAAGTCTGACCAAATACACACACACACACACACACACATATATATAAATGATATATATATATATCTCATTATATCGCTAACCTGGAGTTTAAAAGTAAAAATAATGGGCTTGAGGGATCTCTCTGTATCAAAATTACACAACCCTGAATGATTTAGAATCCATCTCCTACAATAAACTCCTTTTTGAAATGACTAATGCATTTTTTTCTCCTAAGGAACATGTTGGATCAGGATCTCCAACTCGTACAATTTGTGAACCACAGTGGTTCACATGGTTCAACAGCCTGGACATTAAAAAAACAAAACAGCATAGCAGCGGATGTCACAATACATCACAGAAAAGCAATGTCAACCACTGACCCACTCTACCTCTTATATATTCATGCATAGCAAACACAAAGACTCAAAACCCGTGCGGCATATGCCATCTGACCCCGCAGAGAGCTTTTATGGCGTGATGTCATCACGCCCCATTGTCATAAATGAACCACCTCACTTCTCCGCCTGCCTGTCAATAAATTTTCAAAGGGCCTCATTCATACGTCCCTATTCTACTGTGCTCTAGATGGACATGAAATAATTGCCATGCAAAGAGTTGCACGTTTCCCTTTCCAATTTTAAGGGTCAACAGCATTTTAATACAATTTTAAACACACACACACTGTTTTTTATGATGCATGTACAAGCGGCTTTTGATAGCTTAACCAGCCAAGCATGGTTAAAGAGAGAAACCATTGCAGCTGCTTCCAGGACCCACTTAATTTAGTCCCCTGACCCTGGTTCACCTGAGTCTGCATGGAAATCATAATGCAATTCAAGTGTGAAGAAAAATGATATACTGTGTATTTACCCCAAATATTTATGCAGGGCCTACTAACAGTCATGCTTACTTCTAATAAAGGGAAAGTGATGCCTTGTAACGTTGGCGGTGCTGGGTTGCTCCTACATTGCCTGAGGCCACTGTTTTCTCCATTATCATTTTCATTGGATTCTGTTCCATACAGTGTTGCCACTGTTTACAATGTCTGCCTCATATACTGTAGGCCTTGGGTGTTTTAAACAGCAGTCTGGGATATTGAGAGATTTTCTCCAGAAATTTTGACTTTATTGTCAATGAAAAGTCTGTCTGTTGTATTATTTAGTCTGACAGACACATGTGGCGAATTCTGGCTGACACTTACAAACACTAAATAGAAAATATCTGCGATTCAGCCACAGTAGGTGCATTAACACCAGGATGGTACCTAACTATAGTGTTTTCCTGTGAGAATGTATGTATAGGATGTGTTTTTTTCCTCTCCTCTATCATAATCTTCTGTCTGCTCCAGGTTGCAGTTCACTCATACTGACAGCTGCTGCCGTGGTCTGACAATGTGTCTCGTGCTCCACATCCCCGCTATCTGCTGACCCGATGATACAACGTACTACCTGAAAGGTAAAAACGCCAAGTTGGAAAACACAATAGGATAAAAGATGAAAATCCTCAGTGCAGTTACACACTTGAATTGGATTATTATTCTGCAGTTCAGTTCTCTGAGATGTGTGTCAATAGCTATTAGCTCCCTAACAAGGGGATCAGGTGAGCCCTGTAACAGCGAAGCAAAGCTCCCTGAGGCACAATCATGTTCCATATTTCCAGAGAGGAAGTCTGTACTGTACTCTGGGTAGCAATCTTCCAGAGGCCTATTAGACTACTGTAGCTGTATAAAGAGTCAAGCAGAGAGGGTGTCTCATCAGTGCTGATAACAGGGTATCTGGTCAAGTCATTAGCTCTTCTCTTATTGAATTCCTCCAGCCAAATAGACCAAATGAAGCTAAATAAAGCTATAGATGGTGAGGAGCCTACAGCTCATTAATATGCTGCCACCTCGCTCTCCTCCTCCTTCTCCTCCTCTTCTGAGAGCCACGCTCTTCTTTCTCTCTGTCTCTTTTTCTCACTTTCTCTCCCTCGCATTCCCCCCTTTTCTCTCCCTCCATCCATCACTTACTTCCCACTCTTACCTCCTCTGTCATTCTCAGCTCGTCTCCGCTTCTCTCCCTCCCTCGCCTCCTTCCTTCCCTCCTCTCTCCTCCCTCACTTTCTCCTTGTCTGGGGGCCCTAATGGTGAGCATGTACAGCAGCTCTGACACCGTCACATCTGCTGGCAGAGAGGGTCTCTCCCTCACCACACAGCCTGCTAATGAGATCTTCCCCCATTTAATTAATACCATAAGAATTTTAATTCTGACTGAATCAATTTAATGTGATGTGATTTTGTCAGCTCTATTCCCCCAGTAAGGAAAAAAACAGAGCGGGCCCTGATGCTTATTACATACATCATTTCACGGGCCCTGCATTCCCTGCTGACTTAAACAAATTCTAATTAAGACTAATTAAAGCATCATTTATGAAAACGCTTGTGATAGTTATGCAAACATTCTGGGTGGGTATGCTCTGCATGATAATTACCCCCCGGTTTAAATTAAGACCTGCTCCCTGGCAATTATGCTAGCCACACACCAGCACCTCATGGAAAACGTTCTTTATTCAATTTCTGCAATTAAATATGAGACCTGGCTCCTGAACTATGCGCTCAGAATGCATTTTATAAGAAGAAAGGAAAGATTATGCATTGTTGTTTTTTTACCCTCTGTCAGGTAGAGTAAATGGAGCCAATCCAGTGTTCTATATCAGAGTTACATTGGGGTTAAAGTGATGATCATAAAGCAGCCAGTGGTGACTGATGTGCAAGGTGACACAAGCTGCATCTGGTGAGGTGATTAGTCTGTGTTTTCTGGGTGAGTTTTTGTCACATTAGCTCTGGTTAGACAGATGTGAGCAGATGCACGGTCTTAGATCTCCAACTCCACTTAGTTTCAGTGAATAACTTCAAACGCACAGGACACCGACAACTGTATGGTATGTTTTTGTGATGTGCCTTAATATGGCTCTTTTCCTAGAGAACACCTTTCAATTTTTTGTCTGTGATCAACACTTTATGGAGCAGAGTGTAACATTCTGCCAGACTTTATGTTTAAAACTTACATAAAATAAACTAGCATTATCAAGAGAATGTGGGGGAGTAACAAATTTGACGTGTCAAAGACCTCCATATCTTGGTTTGCATGTTGTTGTGTTATTGAAGTTAGCATGCTAACCATCTAGACCTGCCAGTCGTTTTGCTTTGTCTTTCCACTGGTCCAACAATCACCAAATCTTGTTTGGTCAAAATAATCCCATATTCACAAAGTTAAAATTTGAAAACCCTGCTGGTGATGCCTGATCATCCTCCTCTTCTCCCTCTTCATGCCTCCTCTGTCCCAACTTGGAGTCCGAGTCTTGGTTGATTCACTGCATTTATGTAATCTCTGTTGTCACACTGTCCTCAGTTGGTCTCAGAGACTGTGTTCAGTCCATGTTGGCTGTTAGTTTGTCTGCCAAACTATCTCTGTACTAATCAGTGCAGACTCCAGAAAGTTATTTGTTGCTGTTCAGAAATGGCTTCAAATGATGAATTGCGATTTTTGTGCTACTTTTTTCAGGCAGGTTAAACATATTCCCTTGTTTCCAGTCTTTGTGTAAGGCTAGTTTTACTGGCTGCTTGTTGTAGCTTGATATTCCTCATACAGACCCGTAACTGGTATCAGTCTATACATCTAACCCTCACAAAGAAAGCAAAAATGTATATTTCCAAAAGCAGTATGTTCCTTTAAGTTCTTCTGGAGATATGCACAAAAGCATTAATCAAATACTAATAGTGCTCTAATCTACCCAATCAGATGTTCGCCTTCAAATTACGTACAAGGCTGAGAAATGGTGAGAGCATATTATAAGAACAGGATTTCCCCCCTTTAAATTAATGTGCTGGTCCAGTTGCTTATGTCAGCTGGCTGTTAATAGACATCCTGCAGAACGCTGCTACTTTATCAGGCTTTTAGCAGGAGTTTACAGTGTGACGCCATTACACCTATCAGCTCTGTTGATATGGTAGCACACTCCCAGCAATACATTGTTTCACAGAGCTGAGGACCAAAGCTATTCTTACTTTATGAGCTCTATTTAAAGCACTTCAGACATATTAATGACCCTGAAATGGTAACACTGCTTTATCAGCAGTTAAATAACATGTGTGTCTTAGTGACTTTTTTGGTGGGGGGGGCTTGCCCCATGTGCACTGTTGGTAAGTAATCTAATACATTTTCTAAAGTAAAGTTTGTAGCTTTTTTTTCATTTTCTGCTACCTTCTACTTCAAAACATAACAAATAGAAATATTAAAAGTCAACTTAAAAAATAGCTCCAGATTGACCAAGTACGGAAACAAAGTAACAGTTACTTGTTACGGCAACGATATTAATTACCAGTAGTATGAAAATAAAACACTACATGGGATCAGTCTGTGAAATAATTAAATATTAAATTAATTAATCAAATAATTATATGTGATACTCTATGTACGTTTTTTGTTAATTCCTCCCTTTTTAAAAAAAATCATAATCCAAACACATATGGGGCAACTGATCATCATCAAAATTGCTAAATGCTGCTAATTGTAGCTGCTGTTAGCTAGCTTGGTCAGCCATGCAGCTTGTAGTCCCATTAGCTTAGCGCTGGTGGAGTGTTGGTGTTGTTTACACTGTTAGCACAGACGTTTTAGACAGCTGGGTGGAGGAGGACAGGGAATGCTGGAGGGTAGGGGCTCAGAAATGGGCACCAGAACCAGAGACAAACAAATGGCCGACAGAATCGGGCTTAGCAGCATTTCAGTGAACATGGCTGGGATAAAACACAGCCTCTGAGTATGTAGGGGACATTTTTGATGGCAGCCCCAGGTTCAGGTGGGGACAGATGAAGTGGGCAGTGTGAAAGGAGCAAGAGTGAGGTCTGGCCCATTATACATCCATGGTCTGGCAACTGAAGACCTGAGCTAAACCATCACACCATCGCCCCTTGTGGTACAAAGTGGTATGACAACACTGGGCAAGCCAAGGGCCAGTTAGCATGCTTACTTAGTTAAATATAACTACAAGACAGGAAGTAGACATTTTTTGACATAATGTTAAAAATATTATTCTCTCATATTCTCTTCATTAATGTTAAAATGTGTTAAACTAAATTATTTACATATCGCACCTTTCAGTAAATTTAAATGCATGAGTTTAACTTTTAAGGAGAATTGTTAAGGAGTGTTCTTTCCACTTTTCCATTAGTAAATGATCTAAATATTCTGCTATCACTGCTCATGCCCTATACTTCTCATGGCTTTTTCTATTACTGTGTAGCAGGCCACTCATTACATGCATTTTTAATGTCCCAAAGCTGCTGTACAAGATACTTTGTGTAGCTTTACAAATAAGACGATGAACAGATGTGAAGCTCTATACGTGGCATGATAATTCATCATACTTTTAAATGCTTTTAATAAAGTTGTGGCTTCACTGCGCTCAGATGGCTCGATGCGGTGGTGTTGTTTATATGTTTGCACAACACTTATCACTTCTGTCATGTTTGTTTACTTTTCTCGGTGTGTTCGATTTTGGCAACGGCGCAGCATTATTGCGTTTTACTTCATGAGAGGCAGCTGGTTCAATATGATGAGTGAAAAAACAGACCCTATTCCCAAATCAGTTGCTGGTGAGGTTGAGGGAACTGGAGCAGCAGGGAGCAGACCCTGGTTCCACCCACGTCCTGTTTTACGTGCGCTGCCTCTCCCTGTACATACAGATGGCACAGCGCTCCCAGATTTCATTTGAGGTAATCAAATCCCTCCACTGCTCCCTTTAGAAAGGAGGAGTATTAGCGGCCATATGTCAACCAGATTTGTCAGATTATTCATTACAATTAATTGCTGTTCCACTTAAGGCCTTTAAGGCTGTGAATTGCTCGGAAATCTATTGCAAACACAAAAATTATGAGTAAAAGACTTTGGCCCTGTCATTCAAATTTCAGGCTGACCTTTAGTGGAGCCTGGCTTTTCTGAGAGAGTGCAGGAGAGAGAGCCTTTCTAATTGGTGTTTCTTCAGTCTTTTTTATTTTTTTATTTTCCAACTACAGGTAGAGCGTCTGTCTCTATTGACAAGGAATACAGGGAAGACTGTTGTGCCAGTCCAGAGTGATTACACCGACTGCCTACTGAAGTCCTCTGTTCACATTTTTGTTGCAGAACCCGCTCCACTAAATATAATTACATACTGGTTATATTCATATCTGCAATTTGTTTTGCTTATTGTTTGGATGCAGTAACACCATAGTTAGCTTTTTGCACACTATACACTGTCAACAGAATTTCAATGTGGACCTTTTTCGAAGGTTGGCTGCAAGGCAGCCTAATAGCCACCTGAATTAATGTGCTGTCCAAGGATATGAGCCATAATACTTTGGTGATTAATGTTTCACTGGTGCTCTGCTTCCATAGTTAGGGCTCAGACCCCAGAGATAAACTATTCACCACATACTCAAATCACGTTCAACCAACACACAGAATCACATTCAACTCTAAATCACATTTCTTATTTGTATAGTTTTGATTTTATTTTTCTCTTTTTAGAAAAACCAAACCTGTCTAAAAAATATTGATTTTAAATCATATTAGCCCAAATTACACCAAGTAGTCCTTGAAGAAAAAGTCACAGCAAATTACAGCATTGCCATTGACTGATTATGATTGAAATTCACGGAGCTGATGATGTATTTTGGTTAATTATGGAGTTAAGGCACTGGAGGAGTGACTAAGCCTGTCTGATTGGCCCACTTAATTGTGCTTTATGAGATGGGGCTTACCAAGCAGGGCTTAGAGACTAGGTGTTAGGGCTGAAGTAGGAGGAGAAAATCTCTCTCAGGTCATATTACGCAGGCCAGAGTTAATGAGTAGGTGGAGGTAAGAAAATCCATCACCATATCAATCTGCACCACCTCTCCTTTCACCTTAGCTTCAACTGTTTTCATATTTTCTACATAGATCATCATTAGCATAATACTAGATTGTCACAATTCAAGTTGAATCACACCTATGTGGCTTATGTTGTTTTACTAAAAAAATAGTAAATACAGAGGATTTTTTAAATAAAAGCTATTGTTTTACTTAATTTATTTGAATAAAAATGCAGTTATTGTTTATAATTCAGAAAACCAACCAGATCTATTGCTCCCCGTTAGTGAGGGACAAGAGGATCAATTGCCTGTGTCTTGTTTCTTATTGTACTCGATGGCTCAAGCTGCTTCAAGTGAGCCGCAGCAGCTCGATGAGATCTCCTGTCCACCTGTACACTGAGAGAAGGAGGTGTTGAAATATTTCAGATTCTCCTCTATACTCACGGTGCCGGCGGATCGATGCTCTAAACGCCGGTTGCCTGGCCTCGTCTCATCACTGTACTCCTGCCGACTGACACATCCTCATTATATTACAATACGGTTGCCACTAAAGGTCATTCTCCCAGAACATAATCACACACAATCCAAACCACAAACTTCATATATCAAGGAGACGGTAAATAGCCTCGGGGTTTATTTTCTACTGCCACAGAAATGCTTTTAGTCTATTCATAAGCTGAAGTTTCAGGTGACTTAAATTAAGATTTGATGGCACATAAACACGACACAGAAAAATCATTTTAGAGATAAGTAAACTCTCTTTTTTATCCGACTTATTCAGAGGCCATTACCGATTCTTAATATTGATAATTCAAAATGCCTGTATTTATCTATTTATAGCAGCAGTTAACATCTGATATTCTGTTTAAAAGTCTTATATTTAATGAAGATTTTATCAACCATTTATCAGATTATTGGTCATTGAAAGAGGTGGCTGATGTGTCCAAGCATCTAATCTTTTCCCTCCTCCTCCATCAGGAGGAGGTTGTCATGAAAAGAAGTGTCAAAGTTAAAAAAAAAAAGAGAGCGGAAACACACCCCTCTCCTCCATATTACCATAATGAGGAAAACACACTTAGTGGGCCATGACCTGATGTCATCTGATTATACCCATGATTAATGATATCCTTTTACCAAAACATGCCACTACTGTAAGTGTCTGGGATTAAAAGTAGCAGATGGTAATGTATTCATGCTTTCAGTAATGTCTTCTTATTTCCAGTGTTAACCAATGTGTATGTGTGTGTGTGTGTGCGCGTGTGTTTAATACTTCTAGGATGCACTGTTTTTTATGGAATTTTCTCCGAAAGACATTTATTTTTTGGCTGGTCTGTGCAGGTTTTTTATGAGCTTGAACTAGTTTGTGAGCTGTAAAGAGCATGAATAGCACCGTTTGTAGTCCAATTCAGGTTTCATATTAGGTACTACATGTGCACATCAGTGTAAACAGTTTTTATCTTTTCACTGTCAAAAACTGTTTGATGTTCGGTTCACAATGGTCTGCCGCTTTCAGTGAAACAACAAAGTGGTGTTGACACTTTCTGCTTATTTTGGTGTGAAGATGATGCTAGTTATGGCGCAACAGTATCCCACGAGAGAGCAAAGAGGAAGAAGAAACGCTCGCACAGCTTTTAAAGCATCTTGTTTTGTACTCAGACTCCAGTCTCCAGATACCAATGTCCAGTCGATGACTCAGTTGAAAATATTTTCCTCTGGTTTTTCCTCCGTCCAGACGCCATGTCAACAAAGCCCCCAGTGTTGCGGCAAGTAGGAGCTACAATGTCAGTCTGTCTGCTTAATTGCGAGTGGGATGAATGTTAATTTACTCAGTCAAGAACCTTCTTTGTAGCACTTTTATAGCCCAGAGGTGTAGATTTACATCTTAGGGATACAATGAGTTTTAGCTTGTGCTAAAAGGGGGGTGATAGGGCCCACATTCCTCCACCTCCCACGGCATATTGTTCTATTGTATATAAGCACCTCGCTGCCACTGAAAAGCCCTGGACAGGGTAGGTGTTGAAGATTTGGGGGGAGGAGGAGGGTCCATCCTGACCACAAGCTGAACTTGGGTGAAAAGGCAACACTTTATATTTGCTCAGCCTGCACGGTCGATTTCACTGAGTGGAAGTGATATAACTATGCACCACATACCTGTCGACACAGCACTGTTTTGTCTGCAACGCACCGGCTGATATCTGAATGTGCCTTGTGCATTAGTTTTGTTTTTAATCGCTGAAATGTATCTACAGAATTATGCTGTAATGAACAAATTGAATTCCCGTTTGAACAGTTCAGACGTTGCGCGACTCTCAGGGAGATCTACTTCACTAGTACAAAGTGTAGTACTGTGTAATTATAAGAGAGGTGGTCCTGGCCTCGGGGGATTGCTGCTAGATTTCACCAGAAAGGTTCCTGTGCACTACATGAATTTGCTCAAGAAATCCACCCTGCATTTGTGTATTGGGCTGTCAAAAAATTAAATGAAAAGTCATTCTAATAGGCGACCCCTGGCCTAGTTCATATTTCCTGTCAATTATGAAAGTATGAAGTCATGCATAGTTATGAGGCATGGGCGGGCCTATTAAAATTCATAAATGATTTGTGTTTATACCAGGTTACTCTAAACCACTTAATTCCACGTGGTCATGTAGAACTAATGCCGCTCCCCTCTGTATACCTTAGAAAGCGGCAGGTGCATTGTGTTTTTCCCAAATTTTAATTACTTGACGTTTTCATAATATAACATAAAAAACTATTCACACTAGCTTCATTCTTGCTTTAATATTGACAGCATGCAACAGTGTTTTTTAGATGCTTTCTCAAGCCAGAAGCTGCATTTTAAGAACTCTCTTGCTAGCTGCCGCTACAATGGGCTAATTGTTTTCTGGTAATTATACCTTCTTTACCAGTAAACGTTTTGCGGACCTCTTGGGCTCTTCTGTAACTCAGGTGTGTGTAATTACATTTCTTAAGGTCAACCTTTCACCAGGATGAATTAGTGAAATTGCATAGTTGACCACTTCAGGGCATGGATCCAAATGCAATTATCTTTGTTAATAGATCTGCTCTTCAGTGGTAGATGATGATTCAGAAAGCAACTGATGGACACCAAACATGTGACACATTTCAAAGTTGCCCCACAATATTTCTAATTCTACTTGTTTTTGTGTAGAACATGGTGCATATTAAATGAACTGTCCTCTCATTATTCCAAATGAAGTGTTTTGGTATTTAATCCTGAATGCCAGTGTAAATACTGGCTTGAAATGCACAAACACTTGATGTATTTTCTCTCACCGTGTGGGGCCTCATGCAAGATATTGATCAGAGCATATCCCGGTCAATCAGACTAAATGATTGCCTATAAGCCCCCAGCCTCTCCCGGTGGCTGCAAGGCACGAGGGGGGATCCACAGGAAACCGAATTATAGGCAGCCTAGATATGAGCCGCCTGGCCACTGATAGTTCCCAGCAGCATCGTGGAACTGAGCAATGCAAATGTACAATAAACAGGGCCTAAGCTGGTGGAGGTCTTTCAATCACACAGGGGCAATAGTTCAACCCCCCCCCCATGCATAATCCCAGCCTTGAAACCCCTGGGACTCCAGCTTCCAACCTGCTCAATGGCACAAAGATATTAGATAGCCATATGTAGATTCACTAGGTAAACAGACTCTCATGATAACACAATATGCTCTCTTTTCTACCAGGAATATATTTGAAGCTAAGTTCTGCTTTCTTCTGAGGGGAGGCTCAAATTGAAGGCTTAGCTTTGCGCCATCAGAATTCGATGCAGCTGTTTGCTTTGTTTAACATCCTTGATATATCTCTTGCTGAGAAGAAATTGGTATCTCTTCTTTGTGTATTAAGTTGCCGGGGTGTTTGCACTATAGAGCGAGCAAGACTGAAGAGTGGCTGATAGAGGGCCTGTTGAGGGGGGCTGAAGTGTGTTTAGGAGAATGGTAAAAAGAAAAATAAAAGCATGCTGAAACTGAGAGGGAAAATACTAGCTGTTGGGGAATAGAAGTGAGGCAAAACATTACAAGCATTATAACCTAAATGGTTTTATTACAACGAACTGACGATTTAATTGACATCTGGCTGAAGAGTGTTGTGTGTACGATCATCTTTGTACAGTATTTGACAATTATTGTTGATGTCTCCATTCAACATTTTAGCTCATGAGGTTAATCCTTTTCTGCGACATGTTTACTCACTCCGTCACTGAGTCACACCCACACACACACACTCACACACACATATAGGACACACACTTCAAATCATTCATTTACAACCACACATGCAGGCCCGTATGAAAACACACACATGCACAGTCTCTTTTTCTTTGACACATACATCAACCTGAGAAGCCCATATGGAGATAAATGACAAGTGTGCAGACACACACACACTCACACACACGCACACACATACACACAATAAGACTGTCTATAAGTGGGGGAGGGTAAATAGGGACAGAGGATAGGAGAGTGAGATGGGGTGGAGGGTGATGGGGGAGGTTGGGGGATGTTGACAATGTTCTCCAGGTCTGGATAAAACCCCCTCCCTCCCTCAATTCCTCCCCAGCAGCTCAGTAGTCCCAGCAGGAGCCATTCCAGCCTGGGGAGAGGGCCCTTCCGGCCAGCAGGGGCTCCAGCAGAGAGGGGGGAGCAGAGAACAAGAGACGAAGCGGGCCACTTTAGCCTTGCATCCCATGATCCATGTGAAAGGAGGCGGCTGATGAGGAGCTGACACCGATCATCCATTCTGCCCATCCATTATGTCAGATAGAGTGAAATGACAGGAGGACGGTGTTCTAAAATAGCTCCACTCTAATGTGATCACCAGTTTTCTCGCTTCTAATTGCTTTAAGAGTTTAGTCTATGATTTTCAAACCTATACCATTGATTCCTCTGAGCAGTATATCTGTGTATTTGCTGCTAATGATGCCTCTGAGGTGCATTTTATTTTGTCACAGATACAGTGCTGTAATTAAGTGGCTCTCAGTCCTGCTCCTCAGTACCCAGAGTGCTGCTTGTTTTCAGTCCTACTAGATACTTAATTTCATTCAGCTGGTGTTCTAGGTCGAAATCAGTCCTTGATTACATGACAAAAATGAAAACCAGCAGGGCTCTGCATCCGACAGGACCAGGAATGAGAACAACTGAAACTCTCCCTGCACAGTAGAAGGTAAAATGCAAATCAAATCATTTTTTAAAAAGTCGCCAGAAAAAAGTACAAAGTTTGACGATTCTTAAAAACTTGTCCGTAGGTAAGCTGAGGGCATAAACGGGAGAAGCTGCAGGCTGTTAAACTCATGCGAGCCTGTTCAGAAATGTAAGCACTTGTGACTAAGAGATGATAATGACGGGATAATAGGAATCTATTAGTCCTTCAGTTTTTGTATGCCTAATAATTAGATTAATTGAATGACACTCATTTAGAGAAAATGAGGGACCCAGTGGTGTTAATTCAACCTGTGTTTCCAGATGCTCATTTCTAAACAGCTAAGTGAACTACCTAATCATAGCCCACCATCTGGGAATTCCCCTCCAAGGCAGCAATAGGAGATGGTGCCATAATACGTTTTAAAGACATCGACTGATGGTTGCCTGCAACTAAACATACTGAAGCTGCCGTTTAGCCTCTCCGGCTAACAAATGGGGGGTAAAAGTGTGTGCCTTGATTATTAACTCCCCGTTCATTTAGGGCACCTAATGCTAATTTCTGTCTTTTATATGAAGGTAAATAAGGTCATTATGGCTGTGTTAATGATTAGCATATCTCACAGGTGTAATTCTCTGGGAGTATTGCTCTGAGACTCCTTCAGTAAAAATCACTCAGTGCCATGCCAACAAAGATTGAAGACTGACTAATTTATCCCCAAATTTGCACCATGTACAAAAAATCATGCAAATGAACTAGGTTCTCATTTGGAAGACACAGCATTTGGGTGACATTAATCAAAGAAAAATATGCAGACAAAGGTGACAGTAATCCCAATACTCATGCATAAGTGGCACAGCTGTGATTTTGCTCACTGTATATTTGTACAGTACCTGTGTGGACGGAAAAATGGAAATTCTATACATTAGAAAAATCACCTCCTCTCATTATTTTTATTTTAGCTCACAGTGATCAAGCGGATATGAAGTTCAATTTTTTTTTTCACACTTTGGTGCTCATGCCTTCCAATTACAACAATGCAATTACAAGTATCTGTTGGTTTTTCCATTATCACT
>JAQNCA010000005.1:12758835-12767764 GCA_029783725.1 Acanthurus tractus
ATAAAATGCAAGACAATAACAATTCTTGGAACCAATCACATGCACCTACTGTAGGATATTTAAACACATTTAATGATGATTTGTATCTCATTTGGCATCGACTGAATTCATTTCATAAATTTCAAGCGCTTCAAATTCCTGGGGAGGAGGATGAACGGATTTTGACAGCAGAGAGAGAAGAAAGCAATTACTTACAATTACATCTGGAAGTCTTTTTGTGTTAAAGGGCCAGTTCACCCGAATCACAAAAAATGCTTCTTGTTTGAGCTACTCTGAGCATTTAAAAGTACTTATTTAATGTATCATAGTTCATGGTTAATAGTTGTGAATGTTAATAGTTAATATATAATAGAAACAATTTAATTGTTTACACCGAAGTAAATGTATTTTGTAAACCTAAGCAAGTAAAACCACAAGCATGAAATGAAAAAACGTGTATATTTGGGTAAAAGCCTTTAAATTTACCACAGGAACACTATGGATTTAAGTGTAGTCAAAATCACAAAATCCAACAAACATGAATTTCCATTATTAAGTCAATAGCTTAATTCAGTATGAGAGCATTAGTCAGCAGTGAACATGCCACTTGAACTATTTGAATCACTGAAAGAATTGAAAACAAATGGTTGGGAGGCTTAAAGAATAAGAAAACTCTTTCATGGACATGTAATTTTTTATTAACTTGTACAATAGTACAAAAAAGGAGATATATTTATTTAAAACACAAGGGAAAGTAAGTGTAATAGTGGTTTTAGCCAAAATAACACCTTTATGATCTCTTGTGTTAATGTGATGTTCCCTGTGAAATTTTATTGAAGATTAATCATTTACAAGCTAAAAGGATCACATGTGCACAAAAATACAAACCACTCTAATTTTAAGAACTTTTGCAGTCTTACTGTTAAGAGAAAATCAACCCTTAATTTGAAACAAACACTTTCTCCTGTGAGTTTTCAAATTATCCTGAGGTCCAAAGTTCAAAAAAAAAAAGGAAGGAAAGAAAGAAAGAAAGAAAGATGTTGGAATTCTGATTTAACTCTCTGATGTGTTGGTTTTAAATTTCTCACTTTTACATTGTGGTAAACCTCCCCCACCTCTATCCCACGCTCCAATTATACAACCTCAGCATGATACTTTGTAACACTGAGGGACGTACAGTAAGTATACAAGGTTCCTCATTTAAAAACCAGGAGTTCAAAATCAAAAACTCTCCTAATTACTAAGATTTCACCAGAATGTGTCATCAAAATGTCACAAGCTTCCACACTTTAAACACGTCTTGCAGAGGCTTTAGACATCTCATACAAGCAGAATCCACTTATGGCAATGACAGCCTATTGCTGATGAACTACTGTACAGAGAAAGTATATAACACTGGGCACCTTATAATAATTCCTCATAATAATTCAACTCTGTGAGGGAGATGAGAAGCCTATAGCATTATATAAAAGTGTGATCATCTGGACAAGGCGTGGAGTGTTTTTGTGAGTGTGTGTCCATCTCAGGTTTGGGAATGACTTGAGATTCCCATGACCTCCCGCTTCAGCAGCAAGGGCCTTATCTCTGGAGGGTCAATTACCATTCGCTTTGGCTTGATCTTGTTTGTTTAACTTGACACAGTGAAGAAAGGCCTGACATTGACCAGAATCCGCTGCATTAATGTGTTTCATGTTCTGCATTCATCATTGTCACCGAGCCGGAGAAGACTGCCAGTGTCACAGGAGGACAGGAGAGAGAGAGAGAGAGAAGAGGATGTTGGGGTGTGTGCGTGTGTGTGTGTGGAGTCTGTAGGAGGAAAAACATACATATGTGTGTGGAGGTTAGGTAAGAAAATGATTATTTTCTTTAATTATAATAACAATAAAAAGATTGTTTCTTTTCTTTTTTTGACCTTTAAGAATTTACCGATGCTGTGGTAGAAAACTTAAAGATTACATTTAAGTTAAGTCACAAATTTGTGCTTGTAGACAAAAGAAAAACAATTGAACTGTAAAAAAAAAAATTACAGTACTTTCAGTGTGCAGCTATATTATATTGTATTCGCATATTTGGACCGTGTGTGCTCCACCGTGTCTCTTAAAATTGATAATTAGTTTTCCTTCTAACATATTTTTAACATTTAATGACCAATTTATAAACACTGTAAAAAAACAATTAAAATGCCTACATAACACTCAAATCTCTTTTCAACTAAAATTTGATTTCTTAATACATGTTTTTTTCACAATTTTAAGTGCAATAAACATCTTATGCATCTTTGCTTGTTAACAGCAAATATAAATTTGAGTTATACTCATTATTTCACATGAATCTTGTGGAGTGTTCAAAACTCGGTCACCCTGGTTCACTGTGTGATCTCTGATGATACACCTGGTTTTTACTCATAATCTGCACCTGGATACATCATCTATGTATCTGATGATCCACTGTCACCAACAGATGTCGTTCATTTCTAAAATAATTTTTGCAAGAGAAAACTTACTTTCCTCTGTTGCTGCCGCCTGTAACTTTTGCCAGGCTTTCTTGAGTTGGCAGGAAGAGGTGGAGGTAGGTGACCTTTGAACTTGCTGAACCACCTCCAAATGTGGTCCGTCTGATTCCATTACATTCTGATATTAGTGCATTTACACCTGGCATTAACTTCTGTTTTTCCATAACTTGATAACTTAGTCAGAAAAGTGAGTCTGGGGAAGTGAACAACATCAACCTTTTTGCATTCATCATCCAGGAATGTGGATGTTAACTCATCCAACACCGGCCCTATTTGTCTGATCGGAAACCCTCAGACTGAAACCAAGATGGAGAAGGACCTCAGTGATTGATTACCATTTGGACTTGATGATGACATCATCACCACTGCAGACAACTTTGTGGAGGTCCACATCACTGACTTTTAGAAAAGAAGGGACATGTATGCTCCACAACCACAGGACTAAACATGTAAAAGCAGCATGAGACAGTGTATATACATCAATGTACTAGGTTCTAGGTACTAGGAACTTATCAATCACCCCTCTTGGTTAGAAAGTGTTTATATTGTAGTTAATTTGAGTGGGAAGTTTCTCCAGACTTGCAGTTTCAGTGAAATGCCCTGATGGTAAAACCACTGCATGATGTGGCCATCGAGCCATGAGCAGTCTGATCTTTACCATGTCTTCTTAGTCCACAAATTACCACAAACCGTGTCATTCTTACTGCAGGAAGCTTTAAGGTATTTACAACGACTGCTGACTCCTTTCTCATAAAGCCAGATAACACAACTTATAATTATTTGTATTATTATTCCAAATGATCTAAATAACTCTAAGTAACTGAAAAAGTGAAGTTAAGTTAAGGGCTGCCAGGTGGAGCACATTTCTGCAAGTCCAAAAATCTCACAGAGCAGGTTAAATGCAGAATAATATAATAATTTCATATCAGAAATGATGAAAAATTCTCATGAATATGTCTCTTCAGTATTTGCTGTTGCTGAAATGTGTTTAATTTAGAAATTGTGTTGACAGAAACTCCCACACAAGCCCCTACAGCAAACCCACAGCTCAATTAGTAGCAGCAGGGTTCACTTACAGAGACCTGCCACTAGCTGATCCATGTTTACAGGTGATCCATACTCTCCCTACCAAACTGAGGTGAACTAGTTTCAACTGTAAATGAGAGATCCAATGTAAATTTTAACAATTTCTGTCAGTGTCAACATTGATTTTTATTCCTTTAACTTCACTATATTGTATACTATATTGGTGAGATGTAAGTACTCTTTCTTTTTTGGCCACTTTCTGCTTTCAGAGGGATATTTTGTGCTTTCTACTCTACTACCATTTTTAGAAAGCTTCAATTAATAAGTACTTTATAACTTCAGGCTTTTGCACAAAAACTCAATGGAGCTGAAAAATGAATTGTCAACCAGGCAAGTGTGTAAGTTACTATTCATGTCATATTGCAGCTTCACAATGTGACAAATTGCAGCTTTTCCTTTTGATTATTATTATTATTATTATTATTATTTTTTTTTCCATTTGAATAATTTAAGGTTGCACTACTGTTTGGACAAAAAAGAGCATTGCAAATATGTCAGTTTGGGTTCTGGGCAATTTTGACAACATTTTTCGCTCTAAAACTTTTTTCACTTTAAAAACCAAATGATTACTTGCAAATCAGTTATATTGAAAACAAGCATTAGTAACAGTAAGACGCAAAGTAGTTCAAAATTTTTCCACTTTTAACTCTCTACAAAAGGTAAAGTCTTACTTATAGATTAATGCATAAATACTAAAACAAGAGTTCTGTACTGATTTCAGCATCAAAATGCCTCTGATGCTAAAATATGTAAAATTGGCATTAGGAAGTAAAAGTCGTATCTCTAAGAATAATAATAACAATAATAATATTCTAATAAATAATTTATGATAGCAATGCAGTCAAGAGTGACTGTTCATTTTTAATATAGGAGGGACATCTTACTTATACATTTATATACTTTTACTTAGGTTAGATTTTTAATTTGGGACTCTTGCAACATTATTTTTACTTGCAACAGAGTACTTTTAGAGTGAGGCACTACAATTTTTACTATACTTACTCAGGGTAAAAACATTATGGCGTCTTTATAGCATTTTCATACTTTGTTAATATTTGTCATATTATTTCTATAATTTTGTCTATTTAAGAGTTATCTTAAGAGTTAAGAGGGGAGAAAAATATCTTATTCAGGTTATGATCACAGGCAAAAACAACATGCATGTTGTGTTCCTGTCAACATCTGGAGTGTTGTCACTGATCCTGCATATCAGACTGAAAGAGTCTGAGCGTCATGGTTACTGAGCTAAAAGAGGATCATCAACACAGGGCTCTCATGAAAGGAGAGAAATCCAAAACCTCCCCACTTCACATAAAGACCAGAGAAACAACACCCACTATAATAAGACACAAGCTCATTCACATATAAACACACACACTTATACGTTTAATACGTTTTTGACCTTACATGGTTTATCAAACCTTTGATTTCTTTAAAGCTATGTATATATCCTTTTCATTAAGTGGAGTGAGAAAAGAGGAGCAGCTGTAAGCCACCCATAGAGACTGTGATAGATTATAGGTCTGTGGAAAGATATGACAAAGATTCAAATGCTTACACATGAATGGATAAACTGAGATTGTTGTATGATAGTAGAGTTGGTCATTAAAATCTTGAATCATGGAACAAAAATCTTGAACGAAGTCTTTAAATCTTGACATGAGGTGTCCATATTTGCCTGCACTCGCTTATTAACAAGCACTTAGTTGGCTTAATCAAAGATTTTTTTAAAAAGTTGTTAGTATGTTTTGAATGTGAGCAGCATTTGTTTTAAATGAGTAATCATGGCACCTTCCTTATAGTGTGAGTGTATCGTGAACTGTGCACACAGTGTGTAGAAAACTGTACAACAGTTTGTACATCCGAGGACATGAAACAACAGGTGTTGACAATAATGATGATGACAGCAACATTTAAAAATGAAATATTGATATCCTATGTATAATATAAATTAGATACAATATAATCAATATGAGCACTACAGCACCTCTTGAATCATTTCAGTTTCTTTATGTTTTCACTTTATCATCGTAGGTGGCGTTGAAGCACCTTAATGCTGGTTAGAATTTAACCCTTTAACAAATGTCAAAAATTACTAATCAATATAGTTGCCAAGTCATTTGTTATTGTGAATTTCGATGGAGCCTCACCTGATCTTTTCCAAAGAAAGATGGTGAACTGACGTGTTTCAGTGTCCAGAGAAGCTCTTGGCTCATGAAAGGGGAAAGGCCATTCTCGTCGTTGACATGCATCCATATGAGAAAGAGATGGCTTTAGTGCTTCAGGTGCATTTGTAGCACAGTTGACCATTCTGAGTTAACTGAGACCTTAATCTGAGCTGTTTTGGGGCAGATATTTCAAGTTTTACTTTTTGAACAATCTGAGAATAAAGTGATGCTTATTTTGAAAGAAAAATTTCAAATTAACATGGAAAAGTCTGAATTAGATGCTAAAATTAAAAAAGAAAATTACATGTGAAACTCTTATCTTGGGAATATAATTTGCAGTGCGAGCTTTCAAGTCCTTTAACAAAGAGTGGTTTCCTTCTCGTAAAGGTGCAGTGAGGAATGCGAAGACTGCAATCAGAGCCACATCTGGGCTGCACGTTAGATGACTTATTAAAGAGAGAATGACAGGAAGGGCAAGGTTTCAACTAAGCTCAGCAGAATCTAATTGTATCAAAAGTACTAGAGGTAGAGGGTTAGGTAGAGCGCTAATAATAGACCAATACAAACAAAACTCCCGACAGGAATAGAAAGATCAAAACAATGCCTATTTAGTGCTCACGCAGGCAGTGTGAATGGCTTTTGTGTGGTGCTTATTATTGCAATCTCAGTGTTGCAACGGTACAGAGCAAATCTCAGTAATTAACCTATGGTAATGACAAAAGCCAATTTATGGCTCTTAAAGATCAAATGTATCTGGGTTAATGTGAGGTCAATCTAATGCATGTGCGGGAATAGCAGCGATGGAATTGAAGTCGCTGGTTGGGGAGAGGTGTATTGGGATTACTGCCACCGTGGATGCTGCTGTCAAAAACATCCATTCTAAAGAGACAGTAATGCACAGGCTGGTGTCAGGCTTAATTTGACACAATAAAAGCGCCCAGTGGGAACACACTTGAACATTAAATCACTGGTGATTACAAAGTATAGGAGCGCTAAACAGAAAGCAGATGAAACAGATATGTTTTTTGATTTTTTAATGGTCTTTAAACAGGCTATTTATTGACTATTTCAGTTCTGATTACGAAACCTGTGCTATGACTTTCACAATTCAAGGAAGAGACTCCTCTGCAGCCTGCATGTTCAGGAAGCCCAGCAGTGTCTGCTTACAATGGCTCTGCAGACCTTACAACTCTTTCACAGGAGAAGGCCGGTTTTCACTGCAAGAGTTCCCATAACTCCATCCTCTAATACCTGGTCAGGCTTTTGATCTTTTTTGGTTTTGTCTTGCATTTTCACTGTGATTTACAAATCAAAAAGTGTTACTGATAGTAGCTGTTTTTCTTTTGCATTTTAATTTATTTAGTTTGAATACAAAATATGTCCCATAATAGAATGGAATGGAACATTTTCACTTTAAAAATGTCTTCTAGAGGCTTCATCTCTGTTAAAAACTTTTGCTGAGTTGAATACTTACATTATTTGAAATGGTTGTTTAACAGTGATAGAAAAAATAAAAAATCCCATGATTCCTTGCTGCTTCATGGTGTCATTAAACTATGTTTTTTAGTTTTAATAATTTAATTGAGAGCCCTCTAGTGTCACTATCACTACCTTTATTGTTGCAAAAACCATTATATTCAATCATACCTCTTGTTTTAGCACTGTCACTTATATGCTGACAGTCTTTTTACCAATTATTTAGTGTACGTATCTTATAACATCTTAACACATCTGCTTGACTGATAACAATGAGCACTATCAGCCCCCTACAGAGATAAACATGAACTTATATTTAGTGGCAAAATGTGAATGGTGCTGAAATTAGACTCCAGGACCCAAAGAAGGCAGAGTACAGTGAAATAAAAAATACTTGTGACAAAGGCTACACTCCAAAGTAATTACGTTTTTAAATGCTGGAAATGGAATCAAGGACCTCAAAGCAGTTATGGTTAGTAAGAGGTCGCAAAGATCCCTTATATTATCAATATATTATCTGACACCATTATCAATACAGCACTTTTTTCTTTGAAAGAAAATTTCAGTCCAAGCTGAGTGTCATTAGTGGGCTAACTTTTTACCTGTCTTAGCAGGAAAAAACATCTCGGTATCCCTCTCAAGTGATCCTGAATTCTGCTGCAAGGCCTTTTTCTTAGGTCTCATAAAGAGGTCTCTCTGGATATGGATCTTAATTTCTTTACACTGTCTTTCCTTCAAATCAGAATCTACTTGAAGATTCTTGTGATCATTTTTAAAGCTCTGCAGAGTCAAACACCTGCAGACATTAGAGAGCTACAGAACTGTCTGCAGTAGTTAAGAGAGTTTAGATCTCCTTCCCTTTTGGACTTTGGATTGATTTTTATTACAAATATCCATTTTACTCTTCTCATGCCTGTTGGTTTTTATCTTGAAGCACTTTACGACATCTGTTCCAAAAAGCTGCAGCAAGTTACAAATGAACTAACTTACATTTCTTCGGTCATATGAGCACTCCGGCCCACTTGATAGAGCCCTGCGTCTGTAGGTGGGGGCCAGATGTTGGACCACCTGGACACAGCGACAGACAAAACAGGCATTAGTTATTCAGTCAGACTCCAAACAGAGCCTACTGACAGATCGCGGCTCCTGGGGAGTTATGCTGCATTTAAATAGCACCTTTTGATATTAGATCAATACGACGGATTAACAGTCAAGTCACTCATGGGCAGATGCTGCGGGGAGACAGCATGCTTTGACTGTGATACATTATGTGCCAGAACTAAACAAAGAAGTTATTTCAATTCCAATGGTTTTGTTACTTTTTTCACAAAAGGTCAAGCGCTGTCAAAAATATCAGCATATTGACCTTTTTAAACATTCCAGAAACATTGGGATCATAGATTATGCTTTCTTCGCCTCTTTCTCGCTAACAAAGGGTTAAAACTCATTCACACCAAAGTCGCAGGGGGCTGCAACTCTCTGTGCTTGTCATTTGCAGGTCATTGTACAGTTCATTTGAAGTGTAACATGGCATGGACTGTCCTGGTGATGTGTGTGTATTGTCAGGAGGACAGAGACACTGTGCAGGATGACAGCAGCCTCTGTAAGTATTCGAGTAGATCTGTTCACTTCACACACACACACACACACACACACACACACACTGGTGGCTTGTTCACTCACAGTCCAACATCTATGAAAGTCTCAC
>JAQNCA010000005.1:12776474-12788432 GCA_029783725.1 Acanthurus tractus
GCAGGAATGAGCAGGGTCCTTTGTGCCCTGATTTATTTTACGTTTGAGCGACTTGAGGCTAGCTAGCTGGTGGGCTCTGCTTAATGCTACGGCATGCTGGAAGCCATTCCCCCACTATACGAAATAAATAATTAAATTTGAAAGCAAAAAGTAAAAAAAAAAAAAAAAAAGGAACAACAACAACAAGAGAACAACAGATTTAAAGGCCACATTTTAGAATGAATTACATACAAGAGTATGCACCCTGCCATGATGTATTAGGAAGACCATGGAATCCACTTCTTCATCTCTGTAGGGTGAATATGACCATTATAGTATGTGGTTAGCAAACTTATGCCAACGGTGGTGGGGTGTGTGTGCACATGCACACACAAAAATCACACACGCATGGACAAGCAGACCAGGCTGGAGAGGGGCTCGGCACCAGTAGGCAGTGTCTGATCCTGATTGCTGAGCCTCCTAATGACCTTTGACCCGCTGATTCACCGCTCTCTGTCGTAAGCCTGTCACAGATTGGCACTGGGCAAAGAACAGGAGCATTAATACTACATTAAATGTCAGGAATTCAGGGATTAGTCAGATCGAGGTACCAGGATTTATGAATGAATGGCAGAGCGCGGCTGTAACAACCTGACACGCTGATGAAGATAACAATAATGATGATGATAATTATCATCAGCAATTAAAAGTCAAAATGGCCGAATGACGGAGCAAAGCTAAATGAGCATCAAAGCTCCCTGGAGGAACGCGAGCAACTCCCCCCTCCCAACCCCTCCTCTGCTCTCCCCCTCCCCTCCCATCCCACCCCTACCTCCGCTCGGCTCACACCACCACCCGTTCCAGCCTCCTGGAGGTACAAAACTCAGTGGAGTGAGAGGAACTCTGCGGCTGGACAAAATGCTGCAAAATGACAGAGACAATAATGACAATGAATTTCATGTCTCCCAGTCATGGAGCCAGAGATGCTTGGCTGGGCTGACTTGCCCAATTAAATTGTTACAGGTACAGTGGGACATTAAGTTATTATCTGCAATGCTTTTGTCAATTTCTCCTCCAGCACATGCAATATTTCCTAAAAAGTATAAACCTTTATATACGGCCCAGAATTGTTGTTTAGTTCTCATAACATGTTATATTTCAGAATAGTTGGAGAACATTTGCTGTCTGTGAATATTTCGAGTCCATCAGGTCTCTTTCTGATTGTATTTATATGTGTTATTTATGTTTATGGAGTCTGACAATCTGTTTGTCATTTCTCACTGAATTTAATGTTTGCAAAGACTTTGTTTTCTAAGGCTAAAGGATGTCTACATATTGAAACTATCTGACCGTGATGGCTTGAAAAATCCTGAGGAGATGAACCCGAGCAGTTAAAGCCCGATCCCCAGTAAAGAAGGTCAGGACAGAAAATGTCACTGCCATAATGTACCCAGTTGCGTATGGGGAAAAGGGGTGGAAAAGACAGCTTGAGGAAAAATTAAATACATTTAAGCAGTCCAGTGTTTTTCTTTTTTTTTTTATATTCCTTTGTCCCTTCTGCACTATAAAGGTTTACATGTTGTTAATTTTATAAAACTCTTCAAATAGTTTTTCATTTTTCCTTCCAAGTTTTGCTGCTTCCTATTGGCACACAAGGCAAATCTAACTGCTATTGTAAAACTGAACAAATATAAATAGCCCATGTAAAATACCCCCCTCTCCTACTTACTTCTGCTAAATGAATAAGGTTGACAGATCACTGCTCAGATAGTGGCCGTATTCCCTCAGAAGTATGTTGCCTTTTTGCAGTACATGGGAATCCACGTATCCTCAAATGCTAAATGAAGTCTGACAGATAGCCTAGAGAAACAAAGTTGGGAGTTTGCAGCTACAAGGGAGACCTTGAGTGAACAGGACATGCTATGTACACCCTGGCTAACAATCAACATATGCTTTGTTTTTCTGATGCCAACACGAGGCACATTTAGCCTGGAGAAAGATGGATTCTGGGACTGGTTGGAACGCGATGCCTACTGGCTATTTTCTGTTTCAAAAAATGCTCTTTCTAATTTGTTTACGCATGCATAGACAGCAATTACACTGCTGTGTGGGACACAAGATATTATATTTAGAAGGTACTACGCAGAATTCAAGTTTACTTACAAATAATAATTAAAAGCTTTTCTTTAATTATATTTTTTTTCCTTGCGGAAAACAGAGTGTCACCTTGACAGCTGGACTGTGCTGCTCACTTTTTAATAAAATCTGATTTATCTAAAATTCACAAGTGTTGTTTTTGGTTTAAAGAGGCCTTTAGTTGTACACTCATCAATATGTGTTTTATTTCATGAGACAATCCAAGAAACCTTTTTTAACTGCAGACCAGCTGTCTGTAGCTCTAAAAGTCAATTCACTAGACATGCATTTCTCACACTTTTTGCTCATGTAAGACAAAAGAAAACAAGTTTTTGCAATCACACAGCACAGATAACAGGACAGATTGAGAGTTCTACAATTTGCAGCCAGATTGCTGCTACCAGCGTCTCCAGCTGTGATAAGTGCTATAATTTTTAACGTTGCACAAAGTGATTCATACACTTTTGTGGTGCATGGAAATGTGTAGTAGTACAGAACACCATATACTGTTCAAGGCTCTGAGCATCATAATAAACAATAGCTTGTTTTTCATGAACATGGAAGAAGTACAAGTCACCACCTTGCAATACCAGATACAACGTCTGCAGCGTTGGTTGCACGTGCTATGGATCACATGTTATCACAGAGTCACACTCTTTTATTCCCTATAAGATCCTGTCGGCGGCTTCCTGTTCTATGACAGTGTTTGCAGCCCTAAAAACGGACTTTATTTTATGATAGGCTTGAACTCCGGGTTGACTGATGATCGCTAGGTCAGGTATGGCTTTGTGCGAGTGAAGGAGGGGTTGTGGGATGGTGACAGGCAGCGTGATGAGTTAAGACGCTGCCACGGCCCAGAAATGAGAGAGAAATCAGAAAATCTCCTATCTCTCTCTCAGTAATGAGCCACACCTGTACACTGCTTTAAATACCAGAGAGAAGCTTTAAATGTCAGGTGCAATTAAAGCTTATGATTCAAGGCTGCACAAATCAAATCAAGGCCCCTGAGTTCACCCAAGTCTGGGAGAGCAAAGGCGAGATGGTGCAGAGATGCCATGGACCACTCTTCCTTTGCCTTACACTTCAATGGGCCTTTCAGCCCAAAGGTGATTGTAAAGTTTACTACCATTCTCTCTGAACTTCATCTTCTCAACTCCATGCCTTTATCAAGGGAAAGGTTTACGGCTTTTTTTCTGGTATATGAGGTGAAAAATGATCAGAGAATGGGTGAAATGAGGTTGTACTTGTACACATGAGCTTTATGGACGGGGGTGCTTTCAGATAGGTGTGATAGTCAACCAGCTGGACTGGACGTGGACGCGGACACAGGCTCATTTCATTCAGGAGAGGAAAGTCCAAATGAACAATTTTTCAGAAACTAAATATGATTCCAGTTGGGACTGAATGTTGGTTCTTTTCATTGTTGAATAAGTAAGTGGATTTAATAATTGTTGTAATGATTAGTCAAACGTTCAAGGCAACATCTGTTAATAACTGTTTGGCTTCAAAAATAATCCAGAAGCTAAAAATAATCAATTTAAGTTAATAAAAGACGGGAAGTATTCACTTCTGGGAAGCTGGAACCTGTGGAATTTAGTCATTTTTGCTTTAAAAATGATCTAATTGATTAATTAATTAATTGTTTCAGCTCTTACTTTTTCCAAATTAAATTCAATGTTTAATTTAGCCTTTTAAATATGTTCTGTAATTAGTAAATTTAACAATCTATGTACATATTGGAATGATAGCAATGACCTATCACAGTTTAAGTCATCTTGCTGGTAGTACTAGAGTGTTTTTTCCCTCTAATAATAAAAACTAATTCTCAATTTTGGACTTTTGAATTTATTTTAACATTTGACTTGAGGTTGAGGTTTTAGGATTTAAACATAAAAGTCTTTCCAGTCCTGTAAACTGTTGCTTTAATTTGCCCTCCATTTCATCCCGGACGTTCAGTACACTCTACATTTTACTGTCGAGCTGCTGACTAGGCAGTTGAGCTTCCTGCAATCACACTAATTGGTCTCCTCTGCTGCTCACCTCCAGGACCCTCGTATGTTCGTACAGATCGCAAAATAAGGCTCCTAAAGAAAACACAATGCGAGAATAATGAGATTTCTTTGATTATACTGTGAAATGTAACAGAAAATGGTGACATTTCAGTTTGAACCCGGGTGACTCGTCTTAAACAATTCACAGACAAAGGAGGACACGAAGGCTTCATTCCACCTATTACTGAGAGATAATTCTATGAATTAATTCATAATACGATAACAACAGAGGTCTGCCAAGTTGTAAGATTTCTTTAAAACAACTTCAGAAAATTCCAGGCAGGCAGTCATTCAAGGCAAACATGTCACTGCTTTCCGTGAATGAAAAATGAACATGGGAGGGTAAATAAAGCAATATGACCAGAGGGACCAGGAATTCTGCGGATAAGTGTCAGCTGCGGAGAAAAAATGAAGCATTTACCTGTTTGTAATCCAATTTCATGATGGCTTTCTGTAGATATCGGACTCCTCCGTGAATGAGCTTGGTGCTCCGGCTGCTGGAGCCTGATGAGAAATCGTCTCCCCGCACAGGGGCAGTTTTGAGATCTGACAATAGGAGCCAAGGAAACACATCAACATTTGGATACTTATTGTCCCAAATCTTCAGAATGGATCAGGATGTTATTCACATATGCACAACTTTCCACTGTAATATTCATGACGAGAACAATATTGTGAGGCCATACATATTCCATTGGTTAAAAACAACAATCATTTCCACCTATATGACTGCATGAATCTTAAAAAAGGACCTGCGTGTTTTGAGAGCACAGTTATAGAAACCAAACAAGGCGAAATAAATCAAAAAACAGTTTTCTTTTATAAACATATTCGAGGGAAATCATTTGACTTTCGTTGCATTTTTAATACTGAAATGGCTCTTTCCTTTGCCCATTAGAAGCTTCTTTGCTGTCCCAGATGGTCTTTAAATCCCAGTTTTGAAAAGAAGAAAGGAAGAATAACTGAGGATTAGAAGAAAGGGTTTGAACCCCCCCACCACCACCACCATTAGACAACACCCGTAAATAAAAAGGCAAAACACATTTTTAAGAAGCCTCTGACCAGCAGCATAGATAATTGATTTGGTATGTAATGGTAACCACAAGAGGGTGTTTCTCTCACTGACAGAGAACAAAAGAGTTTTCATTTATTTCTTTGGTGATTGGACCGAAGCCCACAGACTTGTAAAAGGGAGAAATCCTCCCAGTCTGAACATGCTGCTGCTCTCGACTTCACAGCAGACGTGCGAAGCGCCTTACAGATGAAGCCCCAGAGAGGGACGGCTTGGAAAGCAACTCCATCACAATGGAAAGGAGGTTATGCAACATCAGGACGGAGAATGCCCGTTTGTGGTTGCGAGCGGGGGCTGAACCAAAGTCCGCCATGAAAAATCCTCTCAGAGAGCTGCTCCCAAAAAACACGACGGCACTGAGGAAAAACTGGGATTTCAGTGCTTTTGCTCATGAAGTACCAAAACATTCCTGGAACACAAGATGAGTTTTTTTTAGCCTTTATTTAGTTGTAAAAATTAAATCAGTAAGTAGCTGTAGCTGATCGACTGGTGTTTTACTTCATGAACCATTAAAAACAACCATGTGTTACTTTGTCTCTCAGCACTTTGTGACTCCATTAATGAGTATAAATAGTAATAGGACGTTGTGTGTGACATTAAATCTAAGAAAACTACAGGGACCATGTTAAAGACAATAAGGGAACATGAAACACAGTGTAGCTCATTTACATGGTTTTTATTTGGACAACAGTGGTGGTTTTTGACACAGAAAATAAAGATAAATCAGGAATACAACACAGTGATGTAGATGGAATTTGTTGCTGATTTTTCATCTTTGAATGACATATGCTTATTATAAAAACCAAAACTATTAGTATGGGGTTCCAAAACATTTTAGTGCCATGGCCCCAAGTATGGCAATGGCATAAAATTAGCTCAAAGTTGGGTCCCTGTTGCTGTCTTTAAAAACAAAGTAATGATAATGAGGCAAATGTGAGTTCTTCTGATTTTTTTCAGCTCAGTTTTGTCAGCTGGGCTGTGTTTTTACCTGTCGGGTCTTTTCTTCAAAAACTTACATCATGCTTATATCCATCACATACACCTAAACCCACTTTCAACATTCCTAACTCTGTTTATAAAAGTAAACATATTCACCTTCAACTTCTTACTTGTGCTTCAAACTTAGTATAATGGCTCTTTGTTAGCCATTATATTATAAATCACTTATTCATAAATCTTCCTGGACTGAAAGGGATCATGGAATTTAGGATTAGGGTTAATTAACAAAGTTCACAGTTCATTATTCCTCACTATCAATAAACATTCATTTGGAGGTCTTTGAGAAAAAACTCTTAGTTAACGGCCTGGTAGTTATTAAGTATTGTCAATCAGAGAAAAGCGTTAATAAGTGCTTTTATAGAACTAGAAAACTAAAAGCCAACATGCTTTCAGTTAACAATCAATTAATGCTGAATGTGACTACCTCAAGTAAATTATTTTTGAGGAGTGTTAAATTTGGCAAGCCTTATCTTTGGTGGGTTTGAAATATATACATATACACAAACTGTTTTTCTTGTATTAGTACATGCAAAGTTGTACTAAACAGTGAAGGTCCCAGAAAAAACTGGTGGACTAAATAGCCCACTTCCTGGATAAACTCTGTCTCTCTTTTTTTTTTATTATTATTTGTCAAACTGGAGGACAAAAGCAACTTCCTCCCAGTGAGTGCATCTAACACGAGTCAGTGGCTCCTCCTCCACTGAGGAACCCATTAAACTCCTGTGAGACCTTTATAAGGCCACTACCTGAGCTCATCCACATCCACCGTTTTTACCTGTTCAGCCACCATTTCAGTGTCCACATGCGACACACAGGCGTATAGCATCCATGCAAAAGAAAACCAGTCATCCATTTCATTGTCATGTGACTCCAGGGGACAGTACACATTAATAAATGTGTTTCATTATTATGCACATGTCTTTATATTCCTCATGATGGATTTGGGAAAAAAGAAGCCATGCATTTTCTGTGACAGAGCTGTCAGACACCATCAAGCAATACAAACCAATACATCACATGCTTATTTATATTCCATTCCCAATAACATTTCAAAATGTTGTCTTTCTAGATTAATCACAAAATCTGCATGTGGCACGCAGACGCGCCGCACTGAGACATGTTAACAAGCAAACTTGACTAATTGCAAGATGCACTTAGTAAAGAAGATGATGGCACAGGATTATCTAAAATAAGCAGAAATGAAAGAGACAAATGAGAGTCATTCTCAAGTTCATCGCTGCTGTCAGTGATGTGCATATTACAGAGGCACCATATGATCCACCATCTGTTAGAAAGAACAGTGAAAGGGATGCAAAGCGCCATAAACTGAGTGACTTACTATCATTTAGCCCATTTACGGTCAGTAATACAATAAATTGATTGTGCAAATGTAATCTACTCCTGATTTCAGACCATTTTTTCAAAAGTATATCCAATTTATGCAATCTGATGTCTCTTAATTAAAATGATAAGACTTTGTTAACAGGACTAAGCGCTGCTCTGCAACACATGAGAGAATCTCACCTGTTTTCTCTTGTCCTCTGCCAGTTGAGTGAGGCTATAAAATGCAAACAAGGCTCCTCCAGCAGTGACAGCAGTTCCCATTACTGCCTTGTGGAAAGCTATGCCTCCTCCTGCAATGCACATGTGCAGCTCAGTTGGTGATCAACAGGAAAAGAAGAAGAACAGCAAAGATTGCAGTGTTAGTCATCCATTTCTAAAACAAACTGCATACAGCAGGCCTGGTGTGGCAATTAAGCTGCATTCACAATGTATGGGTCTTGTTTTTTAACCTTAGTTTTCCCAAAGTTTGCAGGCCTTTGTAAGGAATCTTGCAGTAGTGGAAAGAAAGCAGCGCCTGGTTGGAGCCCTTTCTCATATTTCTGATTTCCGTTCTGCTGTGCCCAACATGGAACCGATTCCATTCTGGTTTGTGGACGAAATTTTTACACTGTTCAGAGCATTTTAATGGATCCTGAATGGAACCAGTTTGAGCATCAAAGCTAATCTGGTCAAAAAACATTAAGAGTTGTTGTCAGTTCTACCAAAGAGACATTTTTACCTCTTAACTTCTCACATGGCTTCTTTCAATAGGCTCCCTGCTTGAGGCAGAAGAAGTTAATTTATTCAATGTTTCACAAAAACATTGGAGATGAGAAAAAAGTCAAAAAATAAAGACAGATTTGTTGCATCCTCAACTTTGTTTTCTTCATTTTTACATCATCATTTCACAATCCCTCAAAATGACGAGATTTATAAAATAATTATACATAATTGTATTGCCACTTTCACTGAAGTAAATAATCTGAATATTTCTTCCACCACTGGAAGCATGGCCAGTACTGTGTTTATATTTAATTTGTTGTTGACAACGTAGACATCTCCATACTGTCCTTTCTACTGATCTAGATACAGGTCTGCCTCCTTGCACCACAGTTTTAATAATACACTGCTCTAAAGTGAAGCCATGAGTAGAAAATCATCCAGCTGCTTAGAGGAGAAAGCTGCAGCTTAGCCAAAGCTTTACTCAATTCCCCCATCAGCCATTCTGGGACACTTGAGTGGGGCCGAAATGGAGTCACAGAAAATTCCAGTACAAAGAGAAATGTGTGCCCACTATCAGCATGTAACCTCGATGGGCAGGCTTGTGTAGATGCAGGCCGCTTAATCTTCTCTCACCTTGTACCTTGGATAAGAAATGAACAATAAAGTGTCTGTAATTCAGTAATTTGCTGTTACTTTTTAACTAAAAGTCATCAATACATTTTTACCAGCGATCTTTTCAAAGCCCTTTAGCAAGTGACAACGACATGGTATATTGGAGTCCTTAAGGCGTGTATTTATAACTATTACAAAGAGATTCACTTTACACTAGTTAGAATCCTCCCAACCTTTCATAATTCAGAAATATGATTAATCAAAGAGATTGACAAAGAAACTAATGGTTTGTCTGATTTTCACTGGGGCACAATCCAGCCAGCAATTGATTGTGGCACCAGGGACACCTGCAGCTTCAGAATACATTTTCACTTTCAGAAGGAGAGAGAGAGAGAGAGAGAAAAAAAAAACAGCACCACGAGGAAATATTGCCCCACCACATGAATATGCAGGGACTTGATACCAGCAGTGTCATTACTAATGTTGCTGCCAATTACAGAGCATGTCATGACACTGTGATTCATGAATATTCATCGTTGACTGATATAGACAGCAGCAGTATGCAGAGGCCTCTATTCCCATTTTACTGTCTCATTGTGAATGGTGAACAGGTACCTCCATCATGCCATGGAGGCGCCTTCCAGCTGCAAGACAAGCTGTTCCATAAGGCATTGCTAGTTAACAGTGTGTTATATAAAGGTGTATAAAAGTGATGAAGTGCTCCCTGGCTCTAAAGAGCAGGCATTAAAGCATATTAAGTAGACATTTAAGCTTGTAAAGAGGGAATCTCGAAATGGAAAGAAGACACTGAGCAAAGGGATGCCTTCAGGGTCGGGCTGTTCAATTCTCAGAAAGTTTGATACCTGCTGGTGCTCTGAGATGAAATGAGGTTTGTGCGAGGGACCGACATATTTTTGCAAACTACCTCGGCTTCAATTTAAGGGGTGGAACAACTCACTCCTTTCTTCTATCCAATTTGGAGACTTAGTAATATCAAAGTTGTAACTTGATCAATCGGTGACTGAGGACTTTTAAAAGAGTTTTCTGAAGTACTTTTCTTTTTTGTCAAGTACTGAGCTTAAAGGTTCAGTTTTCAGGATTTAGTGGCATCTAACAGTAAAGCTGCATATTGAGCCCAAGTCTCATTTTCAGGTGATTAAACACATTATATTCAATTTCTGCCACTTTCTATTGATAGATCTCCCCAAATCCTACACACTAGACCTTTGAATGCAGTTTTCTACAAAGTACTGTTTTTCAATATATTTCCATCTTCTGCAACTTCATACATCTGCTCCTCTGCACTTCAGAGATGAGCACTGTTCTTTTTTACTCTTTACTTTATTTCAAAAGTGAGATGCAAAACAGAACAAGCTGCTGTACATGAAGAAAGACCGACAGTCTAAACCCACAGGATAAAACAGCCTGACTTAATGCAATGCAGCGATTTGACACTGCAACATTAAATAGCTGCTAACACAGCACTGGTGAGCTTAATGCAGCTGTGTCACATCTGCACAAAAAGGCTGTGACTTAAAAAAACAACATATGTAGGCAGATCATTGAGTAACAAGATAAAACAGATAACAATGTGGGCCAGTATGGGTTCCCAGAACATGAGGACCACTCGTAAACCAGAGGCCAATGTGACAAAAAGTGCTGACATAAGCTGAACGGCTGCTGATGTGTTGCAGTGACAACACCTGGACTTAGAAGTTACTTTCTGCACATCTCACACAGGGCGTAAAAACAGCCGTTCATCTGGAGCCAAATTAAAGGGTAGTTGGTTCATGATCACTATTCACTTTCCTGCTCTCACCCTGAGTCGACCCTTCAGGCAGTGGACAGCTGCTGGTCTGACTGTAACTGGAGTCCTTCAGCATCATACAACCTTGAATAATCCACATTGTGTTATCTGCCACTAAAGTGCATTTCATGCAGATTTCTAGATTGAACCTGCAGAGACAATAATGACAGAACTGTGACAGTTTGTATTGCAAGAAAAAACATGTATCTTTATCACTTTCTCTGTCTGTCTCTCTCACTCTCTCTCTCTTACGCACACACATGCACACACACACACACACACACGCACACACGCACACACAGACAGACAGACAGACACCAGCACTAGGATGCTTAAACTGCCCATGTCTGCAGATATTTCAATGGAGAAAAAATAATCTCAAGAAATAACTTGTGTGATTTAAGGCTAACTTCTTGCTTTCAAATGACTCTCAATTAATTGGGCATATAAATGGGGAGTTAATTACTCTTCAGCAAACTGGCCAATTTAACTGCTAATTGTGTTTTCTTTCCAAATTCTAAATAGCAAATGGACAACAGAAACACAGTGTGACCATGCAGCCTCTTGTTAGGGATGTTTTCAAACACAACACTGTGAATGTGTCATGCAGAGGTGCTTCACGCACTGTGTGAAAACACACATGTTCCATCAGTAGATTCCAGCACATGGCAAAAGCTTTTTTTTGCATGCTGACAAACTACAAGCCTTATGTAAAAGGATGCAAGTGAAAGGTGATCTAATTAGCAGCAGCAATTAAGACATGAGAATGAATCTAGAACATTTCCACAAACCAAAGACAGCAGCAGAACTTTTCCTACATTATTTAACCTTTGAATATAAATACAATGCAAAGTGTGGGGGACTCTGTGTTCGATAAATCCTGCCAAACGGCCCACCTGAAAATGACTGGGTGTGACCACAGCCTCAATGGGGTTAGGTTAATTAAGAAGGTTAATTGTAAGAAAGAGGAGCTGGTCGGTGTATGGCCAGGGAACAATAGTGTCCTCTAGAGGTGAGTGTAACCATGATATACAGTTTTCTTGTTCCCCCTGCTTGCACACTCTGTCCTTGTGTGCACCGAGTATAGGCAACACACACACACACACACACACACACACACACACACACACACACACACACACACACAGAGGGAGGGAGAGGGAGAGGGAGAGGGAGAGGGAGAGAGAGAGAGAGAGAGAGAGACTGATGGCTGCTCTGTGGTTCGTATAATAAACCATAATTCCACTCGAAATAAC
>JAQNCA010000005.1:12812597-12840019 GCA_029783725.1 Acanthurus tractus
TGGACGTAGGGCTGTTACACACACACACACACACACACACACACACACACACACACACACACACACACACACACACATACATAATGGGGTAACTGCTCTTTTTTAAGTTTTAGGGCAACATAGCCAAGTCCTAATTGGCACATTTACATTCCTACAACAAATGGGGAAAGTTCACCTACTGAGGAAGAACATTTTATACAACTGAGAGTTTAAAAACAACTATAGCTGGCCATGTAACAAGATTAACTGCAGACATGCTAGTGGCCTGACTTGTGTTGTTCCATCACTTTAGTCTTGATTAAAGCATCTCAACTTCTCTGATCCCCTGACTTTTCACAGTGTTGCACTGTTTGGTAAAAATATTAATTCATTTAATACGATAATGACTAAATATCTGAAAAACTAATGCCAGATAACAAGCAAACATACAAATAGAAGATAATGAACATCTACTATAATACTTGCTAAACACTGACTGAGGACACGTGAAATTTATCAGTATAACTAGATTACAAGTCATTACTAGGAAATGTATGCTATTTATTCTTGTTGTTTCCAGTGTAGAGTTAGAGTTTCAATGCCAGACAAGATGACAACATAATTGTAATTTGAAAAATATGTTTCACAAGGTTACAAGAGGGAAAGAGTAGTGGTGCCAGTTGGATTTGGGAGGTCAGAGCATTAAAATATTAAATTATCCATCTTTGCTTTCAACATGTTACTATTCTCACCCTGAGACATGCATGAACTCCAGGTGATGATTTTTTTCCATTGCGAGCAAGTTGCTCTGTAAATGTTAGCATTTTGTACAAAGTACTTCAGTGCCTAAAATAGCCTAACAGAGCTGCTAACATGGCTGTGGACTGAGGTCTTGATGATCTACTGCTGAAGAAACGTTAACCATCATGCTGCCAACATCCTTTAGCTGTTGAAGTGTCACTATGCAAGATAGCAAATCTCTACAAGCCTCATAGACGACTTTCTGTGTCTCACCATTCACAAGGAATATGAATTTTGGTCCAAGGATCATTTAAAAATTACTTAAATGGCTCTTTTGGAGAATAAAAAACATACAAACGACATCACACAAAATACAGACAGTACTGTACCAACATAAAGTCTCAGTAAAGGGCTGAGTGTTTTATGCACATTTCCTGACAGGAAATTAATCAGATTAAACCTAACATGACTTGCAAGGCCGTTCTAAATGACCATCTTAATCCCATGATGCACATCTTTATTGAAAGGGATGATATCTCTCAGTCTGACATGAAACCTATTAGCATCCCCTATTGAATAGAAGAGCAATAATGTTACCTGCATGTCAAGGACTTCTGTGATACAAAATGTGATCCTTGTTCTGCATTGAGGAGACACTGGACTGATACCAAGCTGTAATAAAAGACTCAGAATCAGTGCTCACATTAACAGAGATTAAAGCTGACTGTCTTAATTTGAGTGAACACAGAAAATATGAGAAAAAGTATCTCACACTACTGCAGTGACATGTTTCCTGAGGAAAATTCTTCTCTTTTGATTTTGAATAATGCTGTATAATGATGTTGTCTCTTGTGTATCTGTTTTATCTTTAATCCTGCTACAGATCAGATTTTCCTTCAGGTTGTCAATAAAGTTGATGAAGTTGAAGTTGAAGTAATGAAGATATTTAATTTCACATCTGTTCAAATATCCCTTCAAATCAATCACATTTTAAGATAAAATGTGCAGAAGTAAAACTGAAAAGAAGCACATTTATCATTCAGTGTCATTCAGATGAGAGCGCAAGCCAGGTAACAAATTTCCGAGGCCTACACAAGCAAAGAGGGAGATCTCACTATGTGGAAAGACCTGTGGAAATGCTGTTTTCAATGATCCAAAGCATCTTGTCTTGTCCTTTTCACACGCTTCCAATGAATTATGTATCTGCAGTGATTTATGGTGCGCCATGCTCAACCCTCTTCCTCTCCCTCAATGTGGGATCCTACATGGATTTTTCACAGGGAGCCAACTGGGAAAACCAAAATTGCTCAATTTAAGGAAGTAATTAAAACTGTCCACAATCAATATTTATCTGTAGACGGACCCTGGCGGGGGTTTAGTGCCTCACCATCCCCCCACCCTGCCCCATGTCTACCCCTCCGCCCCCCCCCGCTCTTCATATTGACAGCTGTTCAGCTCCGTCAAATAAACCAGAAACAGGAGCAAGCTGCTCCCACCCACGACTAAAATGACACGTGTCATGAATAATCAAATAACCGTAATAGTTAGGAGTCTATCTTTAGAGGGATAACTTGGCCTTCATTGTGTATTTAGTGCAGTAATTAACTATAATTCTAAAACAATCCATCAATCATTTTATCACAAACTAACACATTTAGTTATTATGAAACTTTCAAAGCTCATGAATAATCAAAAGATGAGCACTCGCCTCTTTTGATACTCTGCAGTCAGATAATTAGTTTGACATTATCCTCTCACCTGTGTACAAGTGGAAGAGGTAGAGCAACACAGATTCAGAGAATAATATAGAAAACTGATATTCTGGATACAAATAAGTTTTAGTGGGTGGAATGAATCTGTGACATACTTCCTGTAAGTTAACTTTTAATCATTTAAGTCAACTCCTCATCTCAACATCTTTATTAGCAGTACAAAAGAAACAGTGTATATTGTGTATATACAGTGTAATATTTATTGTTCACAACACACTATAATGTAACTGTAGGAAGGGAAAACACCATTTTAAGAATATTTTCCATCTTAATAAAGAACGATCAGTAAAATTGAGTCATATTTAATTGTATATAATTAAAATCTACCAAACAGCCATTTACAGCATTTCCTAACAGAAATCATTCACTAGGTGATTACAAGTAGTTTATTATGTGTTTTACACTTATGAAGCCATGCCAAGCCTGACAGTTCAACATTTACCTTGTATTATGAGTTAAATTTAAAAAAAGAAAAGCTAATTTTAACACAAGGCCCACCTCCTCATTTCCTCAGGAGCTTTCAGTCACATCATCTGGCCTTTAGTTTCACTTCTTTATTTGATGTGAAGAGAAAAAAGATGCATTTGTAAATATAAAGTATGTTTTCATCCCAGCTTGTCAAATATTAACTGTGCGTTTAAACAGATATTCTTACAGAAAGGCTTTGTGCGTCACACACAGATGCTTAAGGCTGCCTTGTCCGTCTGAACTGGGTTAGGGTTAAAATAAACCACAAATAATATATATGTAAACTATATATATATATAGCAAAATATAGGAAGTGTAATTGTCTTAGTTTATTCAATTTTGTTGATAAATGCATAAATAAACATTTCAAAATGTCTGCATCTGCTGAAAACTGCTTTGTGGTGTGTTAAAAAATTGTGTCAATGCACTGCTTATAAAGAGGAGGCTCAAAGCACAGGAAGGACTTGATCAGGCTACACAAGCTGGATTTCAGTCCATGTATTTCAAATAATTTTACTTAACTTAAAAAACTATCGAAAGGAATCATTTCCTCTTTTTATCGTAGGGCGCCATTTCATGAAACAGAGGAAAGAGGGTACAACAATACGACATAACTAAATGGACACCACACATATTAAAATGATGAAAAACAATGTAGAAAACATGATGGAATTCAGACAAATTATTGTTTGAATTATATTGAACATTACAGTCTCAGTAACGAAGCCAAGAATCAACAGCATCAAAATGTGCATAGAAACAGGCAGATGGACATACGGCTATACTTTCCATTTACAGTCCTTTAGACAGAAAAGGTCTTTTAAATATGGGCCAAAATCCACAACAATGTAAAAGAAACCAGTCCTATTAACCTAACCATGATAAAAGGTCATGGAAGGATAACTTAACATAAAAAAAAAGTAACCTCCAATCCCCAGACTGATAAATCACACTTTAATTCAATAGAGAGTATTTACTTACGATCAATTTAGTAAGGTGAAACAGTCATGTAAAACAGAATAGCAGTGGCCTGACAGTTTGGTTACACTGTCTTCAGAGACCTCTTGCTGCAGGCAGAAATCATGTCTCTGTCATTCTATATCATCAATTTTAATTATCCTCACAAGTGCTCATTCTGCTTCAGGCAGCAATGGGGAAAGGCAGAATCTGGGAAAAATTCCTTTCATCTATTTGGGACGTGAAGTGTGAGGTGAGACCTCTGTCTGTCACACCCCCCCCACCACCACCATCTCAAACACCACACCACACCACACCACTTCGCCCCAAAACCACACACACACACGCACACACACTTAATGTGCTTGTGCTTGGAGGCACTCGTGTACAGTAAAGGGATCAAGTGCAAGCTCGCATGCCACAGAAATACTCATTTGCTGAACTCGTAAAGAAGGTTGCTTATCTTGGATTGAAAAAAAAAATTCTATTTTTGCAGTTTTTCCTCTTGAATGTTGTTTTTGTGTCGTTGCAGCACCCCGCTAGGAGTCAACCAGTAGGTCAATATAGCAAAGGTCATGCACCTTCTTGCCAATCTCCTGCTGTAACTGAACACTGCACACGTTTAGTGATCATTATGACACCTCCAGTTCCTTCTGTCCTCAATAACTTGGCGGGGGTCTCACTGGCCACTGCCTCCCCTGCTGAGTCAGACCACCTTCTATCTTGCACCAGATCATAAAGACTGCACAGTCACTGTTGATGGAGTTTCTAATTGGGTTGCAGAGTGTTGGATAATTGGCCTGCATAGATGCAGTAACACAGAGCTCTGGTTTGGACTGGAGGGTCTGTTGATAGTTTAAGTTAAAAGTGTTGATCCTGAAGATTAAATAGGTTTTTGTGAATTGATACACCATAAGGACAACAGGAAACAAATATTTAAGTGCTTACTCAGTGTTACTAATGGAAGGCTTCATTTGTTTTAGAGATCATGGAGTCGGCCCTATGATGCCATCCTTTAGAATCATATATGTAGCCAGAAAATAGCAAGTCTTTCCACAGTTTACACCCCAAATATCAGTATTAGAATCTATAGTTGAGGTACTGCAGGTAATGTCTTTTGAACTGGGAAGGAAAAATTCATCAGAACATTTCTAGAATTATGCTGAGTGATAAAAAAATATTTAACTTCAGTTTACCTTTCAATTGTTTTAAAATGATCACTTTCTACATTTTCTGGGTTTTGCAATATATAGTACAGTTATATTTGAAAAAAGACTGTGATTCTGGCATGGTGTCTATAGTTGAGGCTGAGGGTCAGGGAGAGCAAACCACTGCACCTTAAATTTCTGCCATACAACATACAATACAGGATGCACACATACACCTCATTAGCATTACATTTTGGAATCATTTTGGAATTGCTAAGTGTGGAGTCTTCTGAAACCGTTCCTCAGATACCCGGCTGAGAAATAAAGGGCCAGATGAGTAGGTACTTCACTATACTTCAGTCATTAAAATCAGCAGTCAGATGTCAATGGCCCAAAAAATCCCCCCCCCCCCCCCTTTTTTTATATCAGTAGCTTGACATGAAGCAGAACTAAACATGGGAAGTTTGTAGTGATGGGACAGAAAGCTTGACGGAGGTTTCAAAATCCTTCAAGCCCCTTTATCACTAATACCTTCAGTTTAATGACATAATATTCAACAATTATAAAATAGCTGTGGTATTTTCATATATATATATTGCTGTTGATGCCATTATTTGCCACACAATGTCTGACGCTCAATCAGATCTTCAGTGATTGGAAATCTGTAGCACATAAGTATACAATATGGTTAAAGTCAATCGAGGCAAATTGCATGCACTTTTAGGGATCATTAAGTTATTAGCATCACGAGAGGGGGGCAGAAAAACACTTCACAATCACAATCTCTCTGCTAATTGCAATCAATTTCCCCTTTCAGAGAAACTTCTGAGGCCTTCCGGTGTTCTGCTCCTCATGGATTTCACGTGGGGACTTCATGGATCTCATCCTGACAACAACATCAACAGCGTTTGCCGCTGAGAAGAGATCTGATAAAACATGTCTGGGGATATACAGATATATGTTTTAGTTTACTGTGAGAGCTATGGAGGTGCTGCTCTCCATTTAGCCTTGGCCATAAACTGCAGATAGGAATGATCCATAAAAAGGCATAATTAATTAAAAATGGGTAGCCTGTGATTGGCAACCACTGAAAAGCGAAACAGGCAGCATGAGGAACTGATAATGGTTTCTGGCATTAGTAACACATTTCTTCTTGCTCCAGGGTGAGAAAGAAAGGTACCTCCCCCTCCATAAAAAGAAGGGATAAAAGAAATAAGTTAGAGAAAATCACTGGCCAGCTTTTATGTTTCACTCTGTCAGCTAAGTGTCAGGGATTTACTGTCGTAAAGATAGTGAAAGCTCAAGAGCTGGTGCTTACCAAGAATTAATCAGTTTAGGTTTTGGTCCTGAACATAAAATGTCAGACATTGCCTCTCAACTCTTGTAGGTGATTTCTTTGAGCCGAACAACACAATAATCCCACTCTCACTTCTATTGAAGGTCAAAGTTGGTCAGTGAGCCAAGAAATACCATATCAGAGCTTCCTTCCTCCACAATCGCTGCGAGTATAAATTACGGAATTAGTGTATTGATTGCCGACTGTGGCTTCCAGCAATCACTTTTGCAGCCATGACAAGATTATTTTATCCTACTTTTCCTGTATTATTATATGTTGTGTTTGAGTTATTCCACCAGCATGGGAAGTGACAGCTTGAATTTATTCAATAAAGCGGGGCAGTTAGGGGAGCCAGTGAGGCAAAAAGCAGAAGACATGGCATGAAGGAGAGAGACAGCGTTCCTGTTTGCAAGCCTGCCAACTGAAAATAAAGAAAGATATCTGCCCAAATAGAGCGCTGATCAATACATTCATACAAACACAAGCGCATCATTTGTTAAGTCTTGGGTGATAACCTCAAGGTGACGCACATGGGAAACTGCAGGAGTGAGGAAAAAAAGACATCATAAATTACAGATAATAGAGGTTATGATGATTTGTAATGCTGCACATACATGGAAAAATCCTCATTATCTCTGACTTCGTATTTGTCGAAAAAAAATAAAACGCTTCAAAATAGATAATAAGTGATAGAATTTGACAAAACATACAATCGTATCATTACGTTAGTGGAAAGGATTTAGTCTTGGATTGGTTTTTGACCACTAGAAATAAAGGAGAGCGGTGCATTAGCTGACTTCATGTTGTTTGTGTCTTGTGTTTTAACCGCAGGTACACAAGAACTCACAAGAATGGAAGTTGTGTGACGCATGTTTCTGCTGCTGGTGATGGCTCTAAATTAACAGTTGTGGCTATAATTTGAACCTGGTGTGTAAATTGCTGCTCAAGTTTCAGCACATCCTGCTGTACTTTTAGAGCTTTATAGGCACCTTTTCAGTGAACCTGGAGTGCAAATTGTTGCAGGTTAGATAAAAAAAAGGAATGACGCCAAGATTTTTTTTAGCAGGGATCAAGAATAAGGATTGTGAGGGGCAAATCATTTACTAAACAATTAAACACAAGAGCTAATGACTGTTTTCACTTCACAGGAGTGAGTCATTTTACTTCTCTCTCATCAGTTAAGAGCTGCACATGCTCGGTACTACTCGGACACTCGTGATGAAATGGCAGCTAAAAATAAACTGAAGCTACACAAATAAAATAGGGTTATTTTTTTCAAAGGAATGTCAAGATCCCAAAAAAATTGTCATTGGAGGCCATAACAAGGGTCGACAGCATTTTAGGCATTTTAGCGTTTCACTAATGTGACAATAAACTTGATAACAATGAAGAGGTAAGACAACTTGTTTGGGGTAAAAAAAAAAAACACAAAACAAAAAAAATGAAATGAGTAATGCACATTAATACTCACAAGATTAGTCAAAAGCATGAACAAACACCCACAAATAGACTTCACATTCACATGCTGTATGCGAATGTGAATTCTTGCACAAATATACATGACCCACATTTATACTAAACAATAAAACACAAAATAAATATACAAGTTAACATTTAATCAAAAACAGATTTTTGCCTCACATAAAAACAATAATTTGACTAACTGAAGATTCATGATCTTTTGTGCTGTAGCAGCTGGTCGAGTGAAAAAGCAATAATACACGTGTGCTGTGATTGATGTACCTTCCCATTTTTAATCTAATTTGTATTGGTTTTCACTTATTCCCAAAGCACTTCAAAATTATAGAAGGTAAAGTGCATAAAAGACAGTAAGACAATGAGACGTCCTGCATGAGCAAAGACAAACCACAGACATTTGACAAAGACAATTTTATACACATTTTAATTACCACAGAGTTAATTACAAAAAGCAACCGTTCACATAAGAAAGCCCTGAGACAAAAACAACAATTTTTAGATTCATTGTGATGAGAACAGTGAGGAGATTGAGTTCCCTCAATGACTTGTTGCCAATTAGACAAAAGCTTGACTCTACGTTAGTTGTTAAAAAACCTGAGAGAACTAATATTAAGGGAAGCAATCTGTGAAAGTAGCACTAAGACTGAGACAATGCACATGACAGACAAGCATCTTCCGTCCATATTGCATCAAAATGACAGGACACAACACGAGTAATCTGACACATCTTGATCACAGCACAGTCCTGATCTTTCTGTCACACTGGGGATTAAAACAGAAACACTGGGCTAACAAGGGTCAGATATGAAATTTCAAGGAAGTGACACATGACAGGACAAACAATTAAGTGTCAGTACGCTGACCTTGGGGCAACAGTTTTTCACACCATGACCCTCTATGCATTAGTCATTGCACCAGCAGCATGAAGGGAGGAAAAAGCGGAGCCTCCCTGCTCTTGTTCATCCGTTGCCACAAGCCCAGTGTTGTTCATTGTTTAGTCGTTATGATTAAAAGATGTACAGCGCTATGGAAATACGAGAGCTTGTGATTTGTCTCTGTCCGGTCAGGCTCCCACAGTATTCTGTACGAGTTGCATAAGTGCAGCTCGGGGAAGCTGTGGTCTTTCTACAGCACATATAAGCACAGATCAGATAATATATGAACACGCGTACATATTATTGCATTTCAGACATTAAGAAATAATATAAATGAAGATGTGAATCCCTGCTTACTGTTTTCTGTGCAATGGTTCACTGTTCAAGGAGCACATTCTTTGTATTTGGCTATTTTAAGATGGACTTCTTCAGAGGAGGAGCCTCTATCAATCTTCTGATATTTCTACAGTGAAAGCCATACAACCACACCTCAGAAATCAAGGATGTAATTACTCATGCAGAAAGCACAACCTGAAGGAGAAAAAAGCCATGTTCTGCTGAGCTTTCTTTTTAGAGAAGGCAACCAAACAAGCAATGGTGGCGCTGTAATCAGTCAAAGCCGACTGCTAATTCCTCAGGTGGTGAAGACTGCAGCATTTTTACCAGAAGCATCCGAGCCCCTTCAGACACAAACTACAGTCGGACAGCTTCCCTTCAGTGCATTTGACTCAGAACTTATTGGATAACTTCACAGGAGTTTATATACATTTGATGTTTAAATAATGTCTATACGTAAAGGTCAAATGAAAAGGTGGTACAAATGCTACTGTAGAACACTCTTTTAAGGTAAATAGATCAATATGTGCCTTAGTATATATACAAATGTGCAGCTCTTTATTCCACCTGTTGAATTTATTTCTGTCTCAAACATTGAGATGTTTAATCCTCTAAACCACCGCAACTAATAATAACATGAAGTGTTATTTAAAACAACTTTTTCAAATAACTTTATCATGACCAGTACCACTTCTGCCTTGCCCGTAAACAAATATCAGCTAATTAATCATTAATTTTCTAAATGTGTTTTTTAATCATCATAGACATTGGCCAGCATGGTCTCATTTCTCTGTGACAGCTGGTGATGCTTTCCTGTGATTCACGATAATCCACTTTTTATTATGAAGAAAATACTGGTATTTTTTTAAACAGCGGGGGAATGAATAAATATTGTACGTGGTAGGGACATATGGTCTGAGCAGAACTGAAATGACAAGCCAAAACTGAGAGGCAAAATTCAGCTTGTACAACAAACTTTCTGTACAATCTACCAGATGATTAAACTGTTTTATTAACTTAAGAATGCAGAAGATGAATTAGAAATTGTAGGAATTGTTAATTATAGCTCTTTTATTAGAAATCCAAACATTTCCTTGTCTATTTCATCTTTTTTTAATTAAATTCACAGAGTATGTTTATTTTAAGACAACTATGGGTGGATTATGAATGCAACAAAACCACATTCAAGCTAATGAATGGATTACAACTTTGGACATCTCACAAAAAAACTGGCACAGTCTGTACAAACGAATTACACAAAGCCAACAGTCACAGTTAAGTTTCACAGTGTTTGATAACGTCTGTTAGCAGGCACATCAGCAAACAATATTTACTGGAAATGATACAAAATCCAAGACACATGTATTAACTTTTAACACATCAATGATTAAGTGTCAGCACTTTGCTTCATACTGTAGTTTACCTGCTTTGATAATGCATACTATTATGGAAATGAACATGACATGACCCAAATCTGCTCTGTGTAAATTAATGTATTTTACCTTTAAGATAAGATGTTGAATCTCCACCAAGCCATTTGTGTAATACGTTAACAAGAAGGCATAGCTAAGATTTAGTGGCTAAAAAAGTGGCATAAATTAGAATAAGATGAAGCTGCTGAGCAATTCTCCGACTAAATTATCTCCATAAAAAGCATTTATATTATTCTATTAGTAACAATAGCCTTTTCAAAGTGCAAAACAAATGTCATTACTCATCTGTGGTTTCTATGTTGAAGCTGGCTGCATCGCTGTAACAACTTGTTCAGTACTTGAGTACAGGGCCAGTCAGACATCCATAAAGTTTATGCTTTCTTAGCTCCGGTACAAACTTGCAATATTTCCCATGGCATATCTGTATCTTTAAGGCTTACTTATCCCGAGTAAAGACAGTTTTTTAATGTAATTGACAGTTTATGTAAAAAAAACTATGTTTATTTATTTCATTTTATTCCACTATAATTTTCTATAATTACATAACTTAACATTGTTCAGGCAGAATTTATTATGATTTCACAAGCTACTTAAGGGATTGAAAAAGTATATTATTTCAGTAAAATCTGCTGGGCAAAACTTACATAGAACAAATAAAGAGAGACAACACAGAGAAATCCAGACAAATGTAAACCTGAATCAAAACCATACAAAGAAAGAGTACCAGGCTTTGCAAATGAAAACAAACAAACACAAACAAACAAACACACACACAAGTTTAAGAAGCAGATAAGTGGGGTTATGACCGCTACAATATGAAGCAGGGAGGTTGACTGGATGGAAACACGGGGCTGGGGACACCTTTTTTAAACTACTTCTCCTGCAAACAGCATTATCTTGATTAAAGTTTAATTAAGGATCACATTTGGCTGTGCCTTCCATAGCGATCTACATGAGCAGATTTCCTAGGGCTTAACTCTATCGCTGGGAAAATCCTCCTTTATTACTTTCAACCTGTTGTAAAAGCTGTTGGCACGGAGGGACGGCTGCCTCATTCACTGGCCTTGTTTGCTGCTGGAAAAATCCCGAGTCTCAGGAGATCTCCCCACAGAGGTTCAATTTAATATCTGTCCTATCACTACAAGGCTCGGGCTCATTATTAATGATACTATTCATTAATTTCTTGTTGGGCTGATGTTATTTATTAAAATATTAAAGAAAGCTCCTGAGACACTCTCACGTAATGAGGGATGTGTCCTCCTTCCACACACCCCCCCCCCTCCCAACCGCTTCCTCCCCTCCCCTCTCCCTCCAACCCCCCTCTGCTGGATGGATGGCGGGTGGAATTACCCCACTCGGACGCTGCTAGCCTGCACACCCTCATTAGTCGTTCTCCAGGGCTGAGTGACACCATAAATCCATTCTACACATCCACCACCGGCAGCCATATACAAACGCACACCGCTTGCCTCGCCCCGTTAATGAGCCATTCCCATGCACAGGGAATTGACTAGTGTCCATCCACCATAGCTGGACAGTATTTTTCGGAAGAGCTAAATTGCAGCCTTGGTATAGATTTAGGGCGTTGGAAAACAGTTTCACCACTCATTAATAAACTATCATGTTATAAACTTGAAATTGAACTGATTGGCCACGTCTGCAGCCGTAAACAGAGGGGTGTTGATTGTTGAGGCAGCATCACTACATTGTCTGCAAACATGATAACAGGAGAGAGCACTTGTTTTAATTGTTTGTTATATGGCAAGAAATTAATTACATAAAGAATTTCATTGAAGCAAGTTAATTTTACTAAAGAAGATTTCATTAACATATATAATATACAATATAATAATCATATGATGTGAGAAACAGTTATTGCTTCGAAATATTGAAGTACCATGATAACAATTTAAGAGTAAAAAATTTGCCAGATATATAAAATCTAAACAAAAACTGATGTTTAATCCTCTAAACCACGGCAATGAATAATAACATGAAGTGTTATTTAAAACAACTTTTTCAAATAACTTTATAATGACCAGTACCACTACTGCCTTGCCGGTAAATACTATATGGCAAGAAATTATGGCAAGTGAAAAATCTCTGATGAAAGTGTTGAAATGAATGGCTTGAAAGTCTTGCATATTGCAGCTTATGTTGCTCTGGCATCTTAAATATGTGTATGTTGCCAGTTTCAAACCCCTAGTATTAATGGTAAAGCACAGAAACTGAAGAATCCATTAATCATAATAATTAATCTGATCCAATTATATTGCAAAGAATATAACAAATTGCAGGGAAAAATAATGATCTGTCACTGCCATGTCACAGGGATATGGGACTAAAGCAGTAATTAGACAGAGGGATTTTAAATAGTGCGCACCGAGCGAGCAGCTGATGGCTCTACTGTTCGAACCTGATGATGTAATTAGAGACCAAGTTGAACACAGTGTTTTTTTACTGGTTTAACTAATGAAGGTCTAGCCAGAGGTGTACCCAGCTTTTTTAGACACAAGATGTACAACTAATTAATGTTATTGTGACTCTAAGTGCAACATAAAACTGTGTTGACGGGCGAGATGTGGACTGTGTGCAGGCCTGTGCCTGTTACGTCATTTTATAGGATTCCTGCACAGTCAGTTAATAAATGTTAAATGATTGTAAAATATTACATGCGGTTTTAATGCTGAATATCATGTTTGTTTAATTTCAGTAGTGGATCGCTGGGAGTTCATGAGCAGTGAAATATGTGTAGTGTGTTACAGGGACTGAACAAGAGGCTTCAGTCATGGCAACTCTGGTCTCGGTGTTACCTCGTGTACAAAGACATCAGGAGCTTATCAAGGCTGCACAAGAGCATCTGCACAACAAGACCTCAGTGACGCTCTGCATCATGTGAAGCTGCAATACTTTTCACAGAGCAGGTAAAGCCTCACTGTACATACAGCGAATCCACTGTAAAAACACCATGTGAAAAATCCTCTCAGCACACACAGCGCTATATACACGACATTATCGCTTAAGCACAAGTAAGCTACTCCTAATAGATAACAATAAAACTGGATATGAAAATAAACAGCCGAGAAAACCATAAAGAGAAAAATAGTGAGTGCTCTCTACAAGGAGCCCTATAGAAATCCTCCTCTGCTCCCTGTTATGGAATTGTTAGCTTCTCGTGAGTACAAAATTAATCACCTGCCTGCCGTCTTGGTCTCTGCGCTAGGACCTGAGGACAGAGGTAATAAGATGAGCCCTTCAGGGACGCACCGCCGAGTATAAATATCAGCTGCTGTGCATATGTAAATCACTCCCACCATTTATTTATTTTTTAATTCCTTCTCAAAGGCTCAAGTGTGCTAATATCAAACAGCAAGCTTTTAGGGAGTGTTTAATGGCTGTTGGTGGGTGGTAGGGAGCGGCGGAGTCTGGAGCGTGCGCCCGTTCATGAGTAATTAAGGGGTGTTTTGCCGAGCATAAATAATGCTGTTTGTATTGGCCCTGCGCAGGAGTGCAGCGCGGAGAGAAGAGAGGAAGAGGCTTGGGTGGGGGTGGAGGTGAGGCGGGTGGTGGGGGTTGGTGTCGGACAGACAGTAGCAGCGGGGGTTAGACCCCTCAACGCGCACCTCTCCTCACCACCGTGGACCTCTTAACGCAACACGCAGGCATGGAGAGGCTCATTTGTTAGTTCCGTTCAACTCAGCATTACTTAAAGAAAATTATTGTTCGAGCAGATCACTGTGACGTGGGGAGAATTACAGTGTTTCTTTTCACTGACCTCCCTAATCGTTCTCCGATCAAATAAATGTCATTGCTGGGATAACAACAGCAATAAGCACTAAAACATTTGAGAAACACATTAAGTACCATGAAAACGAGCAGCAACATAAAGAAAAAGAGACTCAATGCATTCTGTTTACCTTATGATCATTATTTTTGCTTGAGACAAACAAGCGTACTGTAGCTTTCATTTCACAATCTTTACACAAGTTTACTGTGCATTTTAGACTCAATTTAAAGATTTTTATAAGAGCTAATTCTGTGAAATTGTGTCTTTGCCATTAAGCCCCAAAAAGCTTTAGAGAACACTTGAGGAGATTGGATCAGCTATTTAACTATTAATCCTCCTTTAATATTGCTTCCCCTCATTAAATTTTTTGTCTGTATTCATTTATATTATGTCTTAATTGCTATAGTTTGCTCTGAAATCTTTTATCAATAATCATTCATTATTATTTTTAAATGTTGGCATATTATCCATGCATGTTACTTTTTTCCTGTAAGTATAACCTGCACACATCTATTACACCATGTAACTTACAAGTATTATCAAGAGGCTTTTGTTACAAATTCACCATAAGAAAAACATTATCTGAACAGTGTGTACTCTAAGGCATGTCAGAGCAGGTGATTTTCACCGAGGTAGGAAATAGAGTTATTTCCTCAGACATTAGTAGAGGAGCTGACAGGCTATAGAATGTACTGCACTTGAACACACTAATGGTCAGTGAGAACCCACCCCCACCCACCCACCCAATCCTCCCCGACACCACCTCTACAGACACCAAAGGAGTAGGAGCCATTTAAAGATCCTTTCCTCTTGTCTCCTCTCGCCAACATGTTCACCTGCACCTAAAAATGCCCAGGTATGCTGCAGATATCACTCCAAGTGGTGATATTTTACCACAGAAAGAGCAAAAACCTTGTAATTCACATTCAATTTTGTGTTAGTTTTTACTTATAATAAAGCAACAAGATTTTTTGGCTTTGTTTTCCACAACACCAACATTTATCATGCACATGAAATATGTTCTTTTTAGCCTTAATACAATTAACTTAGAAAGCGCAGTAGATTCACCATGAGAGGAAAAACAAAGCTCTAGAGGATTTAAGTGAATCTAAATGATGCTCTAATTTATAGAATTCAATATTTCCTCTCACAAAGCAAGAATATGTATCATACCCTCCTCTCTCTCCTCCTCCTCCACCACCCTGCTTTCAGTGCCACAAAGGACTACGCTCTTGAAGAGAAACAGACCCAGGATATAGGATTACATGTTCCTCTGGGTACAATTATACCATATCTCTGTAGTAACAAGTGGCTTAGGTAAAGGGACAAGAGGACAACCTCTCGAGTGAAACAATTTAGCTGTCATGAGTGTGTGGCAGGACCCAGTCCTGTTTGGGAAGCGGCCTGATCCCCAGAGTCCGAAGATAATCGTGTCCAGCCCAAAGAACCAATAAATCAATCTGGTTTAACAACTGCCTCTCATAGACCTCGGTTTCGCTTTATCAACAACAAAAGAAACACCGGTATGTTCTTTCTGAAACAAGCTGCGGTTATTTTTCACCACATGACAAACACAAACGTCAGCGCACGAGACGCGTTTAATCTGATCATTTCTCTGAGTGTTTCTCTTCAATCTTCAAGCTAATTAAAAATGATAGATTTGTTATTGCTAAAGATGCACTGTTATTGCCGCTTGATAAAACTGATCAAGACAGCAAAAGGAGTATAAGTTTTACTCCACTGTCACCTCCATGGCCGTGCACTCACAAGGCTTGTTTATTCATTAGACTTTTAATAAGCGGAGGTATCAGAGCAGACCCATGCTGGGATTGTTTGTGACTCACTAGGAGGTACTGTAAAGCTAACAGGGACTGGCAGCACCTGTGCCCCCACATTCCAGCTGCCAGCACTGTGCTGCGGGGCCCAGGAGAGGCACATTAGTCGGGGTTGCGGCTGGAGCTCCGCTAGCCCGGTCATGCTGGGGAAATGTCAGCCGCGAAACCAGCCAGGTCCACCGAGCCCTGAGCCTGGCTCTGGCGCCCAGCATGACTCTGACATGATCATGGACGGCGGTTGTGACACATGTAAGCAATGACTCCACACAGCTATCTGATCAGCATTACGCCACTGTCAGAAGGCTCTGACTACAGGAGCGTGATGAGAGCTGTGATAGGGCTGCCTCTCTCATATGGGTCAGAGATGGAGGCGGCCGGTCCACCTCCCTCAAAGTACTCGACGCAACACACACCACCATTGACAGTGTTTGACGCTTATGAGAAGACATGAAATATCTTTTCATAATTCCATTCATTCATTTCCATTAATCAATTTATTTATTTCTCACTTGATGTATTTATTTTTAATGAACACACAAGTAGGATTTAAAATACACCGGGAGCAAAACAAGCATTATTTGTCATAAGCTTGTGTGTGCATCAACCATCAATCACTGCCATCACAATTGCCACAGTCTGCTGTCAGGGCCTATTACCGCTGAATTCATTTCCCTCAATTAATTCAAAATCTAACCCCTTGGCAGCCACCAATGTATGTTTTTTTATATCCATCCACCCACCTATTTGTCAAAATGGACTCAGTGACAGTACAGTAATGCATTCATTATAAAAATGAGAAACAATAGTGCACACATACCATTAATTAACTCAACATTTAGAAATAACACATATACTGCAACAGCATTTTTGCATAGATTGTGTTGGCCATAATATTTTGGACTATTTATTTGGATATTTGCAGAATTCACCCACTGTTAAATACTTTTTCCAAAATTGGTAAATTCAGACTTCAGAGAGGAGTTGCTGTCCTAATAATAATGTTTGCTGACCCCATACACCTTTGATTAGGGATGCAATGGTAACCAGTTTCGTGATTAACCACAAAAAAATCCTTGCGGTATTATCAAAAGAACACTTTCCAGCATTAACGTAAGTAAGGAAGCATAATGAAGTGCGGCCATATTTTGGTATTTACAAGGGTGCTGAGGGAAACGTGATCCAAAATGCTCATCCTGTCTGCATGCAGTGAGGAAATTGCTGAAAAAAGGGGAAAACACTTCAAATTTTATCAGTCAACTTTGTGACCATGTGAATGAAAGGGAAGTTAACTTTTAGCTCAATGCTTGCAGGGAATTTGCAATGTGGGAATTTTTTGCTGAATGTTGCTAGCAGGTTGGTTCTTAGTAACATAAATTAAAGCTTTTAGTGTTTCTCACTATCATCTTACATAGTTCTCTTGATGCACGTGTTGTGTGTCTGAAGACTCTGTAACATGTTACAGTATGGAGTTTAACCACTGCTATTATTGTATTAATCATTATCATTTTTATGTTTATTCAAGCAAATAGTGCATAATGATGCTATTTTTTTGTGTCTTCTAATTTAGAAGTGATTTCAGTGCCTGTATCAGTGCCTAAGCACATTTAACAACACTAGCATAATACTGATAAATGTGATCATCGCGGTCACTATGATCATGATGTGAGATTCTCAAACCATTTCATCTTTACCTTTGATTTAACTCTTGTCTTGATTACACTGAGCTTATGAATCCAAAGCCCACACATGAGATCCCATCAGTCACATGAGAAAAAACAAAGAAATGTCATCAGAGTGTTTTACTGTCTGATCGTCTGTCTTATCTAAATCACCCCCCTCGTACAGACATGAACATAAACAGAAAAACAGAAAGAGTCCATAATTAATAAACAGCACAAAGCACAACTGTCCTTATCACAAAGGCTACTGTATCCTATTTAACTACTGTTTTGTCTGGAGGAGGACAAGGAGACTTTCATGCCTAAAATATGGTGTTTAAATTAATTAAGTGTGAACAAGATTTAACTTCAGGATATCATTTGAAAGTATAATTGCCCATTGGGATTAAAATGAACTCGGTGGGCTGTAGTGTCACCCCACTGAGCTCCCCATGTTGGGAAATGTCCAGTTTTAAAGATTAATTTGCATCGTTGAGGAGAAAGTCTTAATCTCAATCTTTAAGGACATTAAAAGTAGAAGAAAAAAAAGGAAAAAAGGGAACTTGCTTGCAATCAGCTGCCACTTGACTATAATATTCACCATGCAAAATCCACGATTACATTTTTTTCTTCCCGTGCATGATTCCAATCGCTTTAGTGGCTGTGTAGGGAGCATTTCACCGTGCATATTAATTGCACAGGGGGCTTTGTCATGTGAGGGTCACAGCAGCCATGTGAATTAAGCTGGGTCATTTAAACTGGGAGTGCAGCTTTGTGAGCCTGCTGTGCACATCACGACCTCAGTCAGAAGGCACAGACATGCAGAGATAGGGTGCTGGTGTATTTACAAGTTCAGTAATAAATACCAATTTCTCACCAGCACCTGCGGAACTCACGGGTCTAAGCAGCTCACAATAGGATTAAAGTATGCCTATTAGACTGTGTTTATTACAGATTACAAAGTTAGGCCAGCCAATTATTTTGACTCACTTGTAGTACGAACTTAACGTTTTTTTGTTTTTTTTATTTATTTTGTGAAAATTCCTGAATAAACTGGTGTTGCACCATCAAGGAAGTAAAAATTCTTGAATTTGTTTTTGCTCATTTTGCACCATGTGTTATTATTCTTCGCTCTTGTAAAGATGAGACCCCTTTTCTCAACACATATGTGTGCTGTTTGAACCGAACTGTTTAATTTGCTTCCTGTGTGCTGCCTTTGCCACAAGTGTTGGTTGACATGAGCTCATGTGACATTTGGGAGGAGGGACGGGCACGAGTCGTGGCTGGTTAAGCATACAGCAATGACTCAGCTTGATGATGTGTGGGACATTTCTCGCATCTCTCTAGGCAAACAGCTCCAAAAAGCTCCTAACATCTCCTGGACTAGAAAAAATGAGATTGTCTTCCCATTTATTTCAAGGGGCACAAATTTTGAAATAGAAATGTCATGCGTTTTATGTGTTGTTTTGGAACATGTGCATGTTTCGATGTCTTTGGTCAGGATTCTAGCAAACCTCTAAAGGGAATTTAACTGATAATAATCCAAACTTGGTTTTGAAATGAAAGCAAAGTGGAGTGCTTGGTTCAGTCATATCATACACAAATGTCTAATTAGGTTTTATACTTCTGTACCAATAATAGCAACCAGGGGCTTCGAATATACATCACAAATTATATATTTTTTTGTGCTAGCTGCATCATAAAGCCACACCTGCAGCAACTCTGTGTCCTTGAAATAATTACACTTCCACTGTTATGGAGGTCATAATTCATCCTCATTGTCTTGAACTTTCCTGCACGAAAAAAATCTCAATACACTCACGCTAATGTCCATAAAGCATCTTTTTTTTTTTTTTTTTTTACAGTGGGAAGCATGAATTAGGCCCCACTCAGTATGTAGAAGTGACATCCAAATCCTGTGATGTGTCCTTTCCAGGCACACCTAACAAGTTTGCCCATTTCTGATTAGCTCAGCAGAAACTGTGATAGTTTACCTTGATAAATTAGAGGAGGCAAGATTTAATGAACAGAACATGGGGGTCACCTTTGTTTCTTGGGGTGATACAATAAGAAAAAAACAAACAGATTTTTCTTACTGCCACATGCCTCTCCTTAATAATCAGATTTCTCATCCTCCTTGTAATAGAGGGTGCACAGAATCTCATTACCTTCTCTAGCTGAGGGGAGAGAGGCAACACTTTTTCTTTGACTTCCTCTATAAACTGGGGAGGGGAGAGGAGAGGGGTGAGGGGTAGCTGGTAGAGAAAACACGGGACACACAGAGTTCTGCTTATTTGCACATACATCGACATCCCCTTACAGATATGTAAATGACTCAGGCAAAACCCAAATGCTAAAGTCTACACCATTAGTTTTCCACTTCATAATCTCCACATGGGGCCGTTAGAGGGATAATGTACCATACAATACATGGTTTACTTTTAATTAATAGGGAAAATGTATTTTGAAACGAATATTAAATCTAGATTAATGTGGAAAACCTCCCAGCTCTTTGTACATGTAATGCTCTGCTCCTGTTTAAGAAAGAGGGAAAACAGCTGAAGCAGTCCACTTGAGGGAAAATATTCAAATTTAAAAAAGGTGAAATTCTTAAATGTGACAATGGGAGATTACAAATTGAGATTAAACTTGTGTTATCATTGCAGAAGAGAAAAAGGCATGCTGGGATGAAAAAAATGCTTCAACTCTTAATGCATGATTTTCTAAATGGTTGAGCTTCAGTAGATACTGTTTGGTGAGGAAGTACTGAGATAGAGCAGTTCCTAGACAAAATGTAAAATTTTTTAATTTTGACACACTGATGTTTATTGCAATAATGTTCATGACCATTGGTTAGCGTTTTAGATTGGGCTATCAGTTGTTTCAAATATTTAAACGTGACTAATCACATGATTGTCCATGGTTAGCTCAAGATTAACTGCAAATTAATTGCACATTTTTTATCTGTTCTAAATGTATGTACCTTGTATGAAATCTTTTTTCAAGTTTTTAATACCCTTATCTACATGTGAGTGAACAAATATGCTTGCTGTATGCATATGTGTGTCAATTACGACTACAACAATCCAAGACACCGACAAATACTGTCCAGAATATTCTCCATGATAACATAAAAGGTACTGCATGCTCAGAAAATATGCTGAAACATGGCAAACTCAAGGCCAACAAGCAATAACCGATAGAATTTACTTGAATGTAACATTATTTAGTATAACCACCACAGTGTAGTTTTCAAACTTGACACTTTTTTAAACGGCTTACCACATTCCTGATTTCTCAAATTAGGGTGTGGGGCCAGGGGTCATAATCACAGAGCTTGCATGCATTAATCACGCATTAAAACATTAGTGGCATAAAAGGAATTTGTTTCAGAATGTTATTATTTTGCTAATTTTTACAGCCGTAGTGATGGTACGATTTAATATGCTAATTGCAGTACAGCTGACATGTATGAGAATTTTATTGGCTTTGCAAGTGTTTTGTCTCAAACCAAAGTCCATGAAAGCATCACTTCGATCCAATGATGGCGCTACATGAGGGGATAAAAGTCAGAGAATCACCAAAGTCTGACAGATTCCTCGAGAAAACATGCATGTCTCTGTGAAATATGGCAAAAAATTTTAACAGTTCTTGTGACACCTCAGTCTGGAGCAAAGCAGTTGACTGACTAGTTAACTAACATTGCCGTCCTGCGAGCCATTTCACAAGCATGGCTAAAACAAATATTTACTGATTTAGTATTCTAAAATATAAAGTTTTTGCTTGACACTGTTTGAAATCATTTTTAATTGAGTTTGATAATATTAGATTGCCTTATGAAACTTGTAATTAAGGCTATTCACAATTTTCAGGAGTATTTTACATTTATAGACAAAATGATTGCAAAATGAATCTTATAAAAATAAGCTACAGAAGAATCAATAATGAAAAGAATCATAAGTTGCAGCCCGAGTTGAGTTTAATATCCCACATTTTAATTTCAAAAGAATACAAGATTATTAAACATCAGAAAAAGACTAGATAATAACTGTTTCCAACAGAACATCTGCTCAGAATTATATTTCATTGTACAAGATATAGCAATTGTCAGTGTCATGCTGACTTAAATGCAAGATATTTAAAAACATAAATATCTATATAGGACATCCATTCTAACATCCTACTGACAAAGGCCCCTGCAGTGATTGCAGAGGTTTGGTACATCAGTCTTCTTCTGGTGTTTTAAAAAACATCTGTTTGATCTACTTTGATCATCCTTCCATCTGACAGACCACAAAGTAAAAGCAAAAAGGACAGCTCCTCCACCACCTGAGTGGCACAGTACAGTATAACCCTCGGCGTGCTCTGCTCTCTCCAAATGCCAGACTTTATTGCCAGGTTGAGCCCTGGTTAGACCAATCTGCACTTCTTACATCCCCCGTCCCCACGTCCTTTGTCATAAATCCATCTTTCCAACATCACAAACTCCCTTGATCAATACACTGCTCCGGTCCTCCTTTAACTTACAAGCAAACATGTCGGACCAGCCTTACAGCAGAGGGGATGTTTGTTTATATTTCTGTAACTGATGGCACTTTATGTTCGCCGTACAAGAGGCTCTTCTTTATGAGCACATGGAGTGTTCCCACTCCCCTAAGCAGGAGGTGACAAAGCATTTAGCAGCTCCTTCGCACTAAGTGACACATTTGGCTTCAGTTTGCATTAAGCACAACAATTAATGGATGTTAATTCTTAATTATGCTAATTTCATTTGAAACTGGCTGTGAGGTTCTAACAGGGTGGCTAGGCGAGAGGGGGCTTCTTTGACGACATGGGCTTGTTGTTTTCACTGGTAATGCTCCTAGCACATTCACATATCCTCTGGTGTTAGGGACCCTTAATGAGGACGGAAGTTCAAACATGACATGCTCTCGCCTCATAAAATAATTGGGCTGTTTTTTTATCTGTCAAAAAAAAAGAAAAGAACAACAAAATAATGTAATTGATTTGCATGTATCCCTACCAAAATTTAAACACCATGACTGTGAACACATAAACAGTGGTGCAACTGGGACTGAAGGTCTGTCCACACAAATTTATGCTGTACGAAACATGAAACAATAAACTGCTCGGTTTTAAGTCTGAAAAAAAACCTAACAACCTATATTTTTTAATAATATAATGAAATGATTCTATCAAGGCACGTGAATTAGCACATATTTTCCTGTCTTGAGTGGATGAGGGTTTGAGTGGCCAATGAAATTTCAATCTGCCTTATTAACTCATCTTTTCCTGTTTTACCAAACAGGGACATCAAAGTTACACATTAAAAAAAGGGCAGCTGCTATTTTTTTCATGCAATGATAAGTTGAACCTCAGTTTCATCTCGCTTTGACCATTTTGGCTTAGATTTTTATTGTTCGGGTACATCCCATGTCTGTTCAGTCATAGCCTCACACTCAACATCATAATTCCCCTGAGGAACACAACAAAGTGGTCTGTCTGGTGGGTAATGTACTGTACACATGTGTTGTAATGAGATACAATTAAATAAGACCAAATTGTGTGGACAACTTAGTGTATCTAATTTTCTTATCTTTTTTGCTGTATGCAATTTCAAAGCAAATACTTATAAAAGCTCGATGCTTGTGTCAGAAAAAAATGTGTCTGTGTGTTTCATAAAAGTGTGCCATCTTATTAGCGTAATTCCCCAACCAGAAACCTGCAAAATGTGCACTTTTGATTTTACAGTTCCATAAAATGTCTCTAATTCTCTTGTATCTGGGGTATTCAGTGAAAATGAACAAGACATGCTTCGCAATGTTAAAGACTGTGGCAGTTGGAATATTTCACCTGACACGAGCTGTGCAAGTCGTATGGCACTACCAACCACAACTGGGCCATTAAATATATGTAAATGAAGAGAAACACAAGAGAGCTGGGTATAATAGCACGCACAAGGGAGAGATGGATCCTGGGTAGTGATTAATTTATTTGATGATGCCTCTAGTGAGGAATTTTAGGTCACAAATGAAGTGACAGGATGACAAATTACCATTTTAAGAAATTTACTGGGAATCATTAATGAACAATTGTAAGGTAGTTTACAGCAGGCAGAGAAGATGGAATAAATTTAGATCTCCTTCCTTATCTGAAATAAATTATTTTATTCTTTTAAGTATATCCTTTCTGAAGTGTCTTGTTACAAATGCAGCAAGGAATTCTAATGGAACGGTGAATTTATTTGAAATGCACAATTAAATGGCTGTTTGGTGGGATGTAAAAAATGGGTTAAAAGCAGATAAGGATCAGTAGTTATTAGCTTATTTACTGGGATAAAGACGGCTTCTCTTAAGTTTCTTATCTACAGAGTCACTCAGAACCATGCTCTTCACCACTTCAAAGAATAAAGCTATCAGGCCACATGCAATGAACACAGTGATTTAGGATGTCCTATCATGCTGTTTCTAACTAGTTAAAAATGATTACACTGTAGATTAACACATATAATGATGCTTCATAATTTCAAGCACATGTCCAATCAATCAGAGGATTATGTAGACTGATATAAAGCCTGGAATATTTCTTATAGGAAGAAATATATAGATTGCTTCTGGCATCTTTTCAACATTTTGGCTTTGTCACTGACAAAATAAATCAATTCATTAATTAAAATTAAGTTCATGTGTATCATGGTTTATTTAAGTGTTAAAGGAGACAGATGCTCTTTCAAGAGTCGCTGTCAAGCCTGTCTGTCCTGCTCACTTTGCTGCCTTTAAATGGCTTTTAAAAGCCAGTGGTAAAGGAGAGCTGAGATGACAGGAGGAATCTTCACTGTGTGTATTAATTCGACAGATTCCTTGATTCCCCTCCTGGGCGCCTCTGGAGGACCCAATGCTTCAGCGGCTTGATGGTGCATTACAGTAGGTGTGACAAATATCTTTGGTTTGGAAGTGCTAGTGCTGTGTTGCTTCACAGATGACATGTCACTGGATGTCTAAAAACACTCATAATTGCACTTTCCAAAAAGGAAGCAGTGTCCCAATTTGGCCCGAGCTGCAGTGATCCCTGCTTGAGAGGACTCTTTTCTCTTGTCATTATATATTTTATATGTGGAACATCATGCTTGAGGAGCAGATTTCACTTTGATTAATGAATTTTAAAAAAAGGATTTTTAAAAATATAATTGTGTTGTAGCTAAATCTTACGCAACGCAATTAAAGTGAAACTGCTATTAATGTTAATATTGTGGCTATGAATTGTACATTTATTTGGTTAAAGCTGGCATTCCTAGAAAGAATGAACTCAAATTCTCTATTTATTTATATGCTGTGATGGCGCCCCCTACATTAGTGTTTTTCAAGAGGTAATTAGCTTTGTTTGGTGCAACAGTTCTAGGAGATGGCTCTAAAAATAGACAGAAAATGTTGTTTGGTTATTGTGTCTCTGAGTTGAGCATTTCCTACATTTTTCTGCAACTATGTCTGTGACTCTGTACGTCTATACATTATATTGTGCTGATTATGACTGTTTTTTGTTTTTTTTTTAAAGATATTTTTTGAGCTTTTTCACCTTTATTGGACAGAACAGAGTTGAAACGGGGAGACAGAGAGAGAGGGGTAGACATGCAGAAAGGGTCGGAGCCGGAATCGATCTCGCAATCGCCGCTTGGAAGGCTGAGCCTTCCGTATATGGGCCGCGCGCTACCGAGTGAGCTAAACAGCGGCCCTGATTATGACTGTTTTGATAGTCTGAGGTCTTGCTACAGAAATTTCCGAAGTCTTAAATCCTTCCTTATCTCAGTTTGGAAAGATAGGAATCCTAAGTTAGCATAGCATTGATTCTGTCCTTTATTTAAAATACCTATCAAAAATGGCATTGCAACTGCTAAGTCTGTATGACAATAATAATGAAGATGGAGAACAATGTAAACACTAAAATAGCATGACCCACTGAAGTGGTGTCGACAGGCTTTTGACCAAAGCAGCCCCGGAAATAAAATACCAGAAAAGCTAATGTGAGCTTGTTTTAGTAGCTAACACTGAAGCGAGCCTGTTGGAGAGGCTAACACTGGCATTAGTCTGTTAGCTTTGCTGAATTGTTTTTTCGATATCTACATTTACAGTAAAACCCCAATCTTCTACAGATACAGTTAATGCCTCGGAAATATCAAGACTAAAACTGAACACTTGTGTTTTCTTGTCCATAATTCTTTAGCAGGCTGGCCACGCAGTGACAACTGTTCTGTATTGAGGCCTTATTGTGAATTACCATGTCTTAACACATGAAAGAGAGACAATTTCAATTTAGATACCTCTTCCTACTGGGATATTAACCATCTTTATATGATACTATATTAATAGCAAAGTTGCCTGACAACTTTCTTATAAATAACATTTTCTTGACGCACTTCTCTAGGTTTATGTCATAAAGAAGCAGTGCACCAATATTCCTTTCTTTGTCTGAGATTGCAATGAATCAAATATCACAGAGGAGAGACTTGGTTCGTCTATGATAGATCAGGGTAACTTTGCTCACAAATTTCCTTTAGATTAATTACATGAATGATTACTTTGCTCGGAAAAGCAACATAAGTCTGGCAGTAACACAACAGTCTATCACAACTCACTGGTGCAGACACAGCCTATTTGTGCTCACTATGCAAGTATTACATTAGACGGAAACGTGGAAATTGGGTGCTGAAATTGAAAAGTCTTCTTTGAGGGGCTAGCTCTATAGAAGAATGAGCCATTTCTCTTGTTCTCTTTCAACAGCCCCCAAGCCCCCTACCCCCCTCATCAGCTCCCACTAAAAACAAAAACCCAATGATTTACTGATAATCTCATGGGGTGGTTTATCATTTGTCAAGAAGTTTAGTGAAATGGTTGAAGAAGAAAACAATGAATGTTTCTCTTTAATGATTAATTTTAATAATTCAGTTTTGAGAGCAAGCCTGAATGTTTTCAGCGGAGAGGTAATAAATTGTAAGTTGTACTTGGCTGCGGTTATTCAGCTGACAATGGCATTACAAAAATATCTGCTGTATCCATTTAAACTTCAAGCGCAATCGTTTCTTATTGTTAGTGAAGCATCTTATGATATCTGTTCTTGAAAGGTGCTATAAGAATAAAATCAATAATTTATTGTTATACATCTTAGATATAAACAGACACTATGAATGGGGAAACACAACAAATAGAAGGACAGCAAGTAAGATAGACAGTTTTGCAGACATCTATAGTAGATATGAAATCTGTTTCTTCACTGCCAAGCCTTGTTTTTATTTTTATTTGTTTAGCAATAGGGCATGGATACTGTACCTCTGCATAACCTCTGACCAAACATCTTTGGTGTCACAACTGAATGCATGAGTGACCAGGATAATGTTCACACTCTGCATTGGATACACACTGCATGTACCATGAAAGTGACTATGAGCTTCTTTCCAGATTGTGCCCAATTTCATGGCGCTATACACACAGGGCATTAGTTGATCACACTGATTTGCCATATACTTGGTGTTTTTTATGTACTTCAAAGCACTGTTACTATTAGCATACTTCACCATGGATAGTACTGCCAACATGAAGAAAAACTTGCATTATGAGTTCTGCAATG
>JAQNCA010000005.1:12840119-12854939 GCA_029783725.1 Acanthurus tractus
ACTGTTACTATTAGCATACTTCACCATGGATAGTACTGCCAACATGAAGAAAAACTTGCATTATGAGTTCTGCAATGAATTCTGCACTGCACTGATGTATTTACATAAAGACAACATTAAAGCAACATCTATCACATATATCTCTTGTGTTTTAAGGCTGGGATCGTCCATATTTAATGGCAACCTGAGAACCTACTCAGGAGATCATCTCTTCCAGTGATGCAAAAAAAAAAAAAGACTATTCCCTCTCTTCCCTCCTCTCCTGCTCTTGGCCTTTGTGGCCAGAATAATAAGCTGAACGCCAGTGATGTGTGTGGTTGTGGTTTGATTAACCTATGCTCCAAGCTGTTGCTCCACACACAACATCATTGCCTATTGACCTGCAGGTGCTAAGAGGTAGGGCCGTTGCAAAGGTCTGCAGTTGTGGGACTAGCAGTGGTAACAGGCCCCGGCCTAATTGTCTGTTCTTTGTAAGCTGAAGTTATTGGCAGGTGCCACTGTCTCAACCGTCCTAGCTCCGGCAAAACCAACCAGGGCCTGCTAATTGCAATGGCCTTTTCATCATTTCAAATCAAACACCTCCATACAAGCCAGGAGAGGCAGCATCCTCTCAGACCATTAGTGAAGTACTGTAAGTACAGTGCTGAGCTCAGAGCTGGGCAGGCGCATCACCACCACCACCACCACCACCAGCAGCAGCACCACTCCCAGGATGTTACACACTCTCCCTCTCTAGCTATGGAAGTATTTAGCACACAGCCTCATTGACCTCCTCTCTTGCCTTACCTGAATGCCATAACCTGATTTTACCAGTCATTTATGAGATTGGTTGGCAGGAGAGGGGATAGGAGCTCGGATGGTGGGTGTAAGTGGGGATGTGATGGTGGTGTTTCATGGGGCCGGATTGTGAGGGAGGGCAACTGGTCCTCCTGACAAGAGATCAATACTGTCCTCAGAGTGGCTGGAGTCAAGCTGCTGGGTCTGACAGGGGGCCGTGTGGCGTAATTGGATCAGGGGGCGCAGCAAGTCGTCTGCCCACCCCCCTTCAGTACTGTCACAGCTGTCACATGTCATCCCCCTGCACTGCTGTCACCCCAGGAGGCTAGTGGTTCTCTTTCTCTCCCCTTCCCCTCGCACCCATGCAAATGTCCACTTAGCAGATGAATGCCGCTGATATTAGGCACATTCTTCATGCTTTTATGCAAAAATAAAATCTATGTCATTTGAAAATTTCATGGAAATAAAGTAGCCATTTATGCCGAGCCAAAAGAGTGAAACCGCCTGTAAAAAGTGAAAATGGTTTGGTTTAGCTTATTAAAAATGGAGAGAAAATAAAGCTTTGGAAAAACAAACAATGAGGGAGTTGAGGATTAGAGGGAATAAAAAGAGGAAAAAAAGGTAACTTTGTAGACAACATACAGTAATGAAAAATCTCTCACCTCTATATTACCTCATATAACTCTCCAGTAACACTAAATCCAAAACTATTGATTGACTGATGTGTAAGCCAGCAGAATGTCTTTAAATTGAACCCTGCATTGTGAGGTGGTGGCTGTTTTCCGATAAATATTGCAGCACTATTGTCAGTACAACTTCAGTCGATAGATCCTCAAACAGAAATGGACAAAAAAGATGTCTGGCATGTTAAGTTTCTTTATTTTAAAATGAACTGCAGAATCACTTTAATCTGTCATTTTTCAGAATAGCACAAGGGAGACGATGATCGATTTCAGTGGGAAAGACTGTGTGCTGTAAAAAGACAATAATGGAGATAATGATTGTCTGCTGTTAATCTCGCCAGTGAGGACTTCCAGCCGAAAGCCCTATAAAAGCAGTGCTCTATTCAATTCCTCGAGGCAACTGAGCCTGTTTTGTCCAGCACGACTTACACACTTCCCAAATCTTCCTGTTTGAAAGCTTCAGTAATTGTTACCATTTCATCAGAAGCAGCCGGAGCGCATTTGGGATAATCACACATCATGTGATGTGACAGAAGTGGATATTTCTGACCACAGACATCACAGAGCTGGGAGGATTAAAGACTGGTTAAACATTAAACAGGAATCCATATGTAAATTTACAGCCCTAATTAGGAGATGCTGTCTGTGATGTTATCCTCCAAGAGACTCTCTGCCCTCAATTTTCACACACTTAATCAAATTAAAAGCTTATGAGCAGCATGATTATCGGATTATCATTAATACATGTAACAATTCCTTTTAGTTTGGGCAAATAATGGGTGGATTCTGGTACAATCTATTCAATGGCTTAACTCACTGTTGTAATTTTTGGATGCCTATGGTTTGAGAGGGGGAGAAAGAAAAAAAAATCTTTTGTCATGTTGGTTTCAATTTATTTAAAAACATTTTTGAAACAAATCTATCTAATTTTATGTACTTAGACATTCATTTACACACTTACAAATGGATTGATCTTCTAAACGCATACAAAAGTCCCCTTTTTTTTGTACTTCTGTCTCTTGTCAGGAGAGGATTTGATGTAGACATCTGTTATGGCACACTTCGGATGGCCCTGCTTTGATCATGAGGCCTGAGGACTGGCTGAAGAGGCTTTTCACACAGGCAGAACACATTTCACATATGTACACGCACGCGCATGCACTACGAGGACTAATACACTAAAAGAACGTGCACGAACTCACATAAACACACGGGTGAAGCTGAATCACTGTTACACTGATCTATGACAGCAAACCCTCCTTCTGGGACTGCGCGTTCACCTTGGCAGTCTCAACGGTTCAGCGGCCCCAAGGATGTGGTTAACAAATCGGGAGAAAGCTCACCAACTTCAGGGCGGTCGCAGTCTTGTGCTAAGTGATCTGTATTCCCAGTGAATCTGCTGTTCCTTAACCCTGTGAAATTAAGAACACTTCCTGGAACGCACCCCCAGACCTCTAACATAATACAAAATTCAAAAAGCACCATGCATCAGTGTCCTTGTGTAATGTAAGAGGGGAAAACTCTGAGTAGGACTTGGAATTTTTTGTTCCCCAAACATTACTGGAAAATTCTTACATATACAGCATCTCCTTTCTTACCATGCCACAATTTGCAAAACAAGAAGAGGCTGTTTAATTTATGTTTTTTTTTCCTTCTGTCTCTCAATTTTAGAGGCTCTTCTCCACAGTAGGAATTCCACAAGGCTATACCCAAGTTTTGTCAAAGTGTTTTGTAGACATAATTTACCAGATACCTCCTGCTGTAAGACAGTTAACAGTAAAAAGAACAAGGCTCTCCGACTATCGAGGAAAGTAAAGATTGGCAGGTGAAAGTGAGGCTTACAGGCTGACCTACACACAAGACCTCTTCATCCGTGACTCATAATCACTACTCTGGGGGAGTCACATGGTCTGCTAAAAGGCAGCCAAAGCCATTATGGGGGTGCTTAAAACTCCACTTAAAGATCACTTTATAGGCTATTACTTTAACTGTGGTTAGGTATTTACATGACACCTCCAACAGCTTTTCGGTTTGGTAATACATTTGCTTGTGAGCAGAGCATCTTATGTGACTGTCTGCTGTGAAAAAAGTAGTCAACATCCAGGCAATCACAATATAAAGGTGCAGTATATTTCTGCTCATCTGATGGACATCCCACAGCTGTATTAAAGGATAAGAAGATAAAAGGCCAACTATTCACAGATTTGTAGCGCAAGTTTATTCTAAATATTATTGTATGTATATTCATAAACAAAATATATTATTTTATACAGCACCATCACAAAGCCTGAAAAGGTGTCTTTTTTAATTTCTTGAAGGACATTTGTATGGTGGCATAAAATGCTGCTGCCGATGCATTGTGCATTACATGACCAGGGCCTGGTCCCCCAGCAGAGTAAGCTTGGATCAGTGGAGACAGCCCCCTACCCTGAGGTCAACCGTGATTGCGCGACCGCACAGCTCTGACATGACGCGGAGCCAAGGCGATGGTGTGTAAATAAAGGGAGAGAATTGCGAATCTTGTCATGGCTGCGGCGACCAGCGCAGCTCAAGCAAAGATGGTTGCCCGCAAACCTGACTGGGAGGTGGTTTGTGGCTCCGCATGGAGGTGGCTGGCTGGCTGGTTTGCTTGCTGGCTAGCTGGATGGCTGGCCGGCTGGCTGGCCGGCTGGCTGGCCGGCCAGGGAGGGGAATGACTACTGTCACCATGTTCCTCTCACAGCCTCCCTCTGGCCTGACAGCTCAGGAGGCAATTCACTCGGCTGCTCACTGCTGACATATGACTTAATCAACCCCATGTGCACTAATGAATGGCCATATGAAAACAATTAAAGCTATCAAAGTGGCCATGGCAGGTATTCTGCTGTTAACAATTCAAGATTTTTTCTCAGCTGCTTAATCATATCAGGGAAAGATTACACAGACATGCAGGAGATGACTCTGGTCGCTGACAACTTCCAATTACAACTTTCATTTTTCCATGACACTTGAATGTATGCCTGATAATCACCCTAAATAAAGGCCTATTATCAGCCATTTTCTTACAATTAAGATACAGATGGATCAAGATTATTATTTCACTTCAATATAACAATATCCTGCTCTGTGTGAATCTCCTGCATTGTGCAAATGTCTCCCCAACAAAGGATTACAATCAATTAAACGTTTATGGAAATGGCATAGCTTCCTGTAACACCAGGCTATTTCCCCTGACATTTTGCACCTGATACATTTTCAGACATTTGATGACGTTCCTGGACATTTTGATAAATACTGACATGGACAGGACAAAGACAAGGCAACTGAATGCATGTCTCAATTGCAGAAAATACATTTTGTTTCACTAATAGAAGATTCAATAATCATGGGCTACTCAAAGAATAATTATAACTATTATGTGTTGAATTTAATATTGATTCTTCTGAAGGGTAAAGAATGTTTTTTGACTTTGGCTTCAAATTTTTACAAGCAAAATTAACTTGTGATTCATTCATCATTAAAAACACTTTGTCTGTTTTTTTAGATAAACAATTTAATTTTATTATGAAACATAAATGGTAGCAAAGACAAGTAATATAAATGCTGTTTTGTGCTGGAAATGAGATGAACAGTTTTAGTTTCCTACAACTTAGTTGAACTTTTGTGAGCCATGCTTTCAACCCACAGCCTGAAATATGCAAACAGAGTAAACAAGGTTTGTGAATTAGCGTAAGGAGAAAGCCCATAGGTTGAGCTGGCAGACACCTTTGCAACTGAAAAGATTCATACTCCCTGCTTCCCATATATATCTGTGTTTATGCATAATAACATTTCATATTATATGACTCAGTTTAATCAACAGGATTTACATGAAGCTGACTCCTTTTCTGATAGAGTTTGTCTAATATGAGTGAGGCCACGTGGAAAGGCTGTCAATGTTTGCCAGTGGGTTTGCTCACGGATGAGACTATGATGAACATCTCATCTCTCTGTATGAAGCTTATTTTAGTTCACAATAAAAACCCCACTGCCTTTCAAAATTGTTGAATATTTCACAAAATAAGATGATTTTGCACATTTAATATAGAGTATTTGTAAAGCCTCCAAACTGTAAAATACAAGTTATGAATTGTACATATATTTCCCCTGTGATCTAGCCATGGTACTACTTTATCTTAAAAAGGGGAAAGCTAACAGTATTTTGATGCCTTCATGCTCATTCTCCATTCAACATCGCATTATTTCAAGAATAAACCTTGAAGTGGCGCTCCCATTTAAACATTTGTATTTTGAAAGAAGGTCTATAATTCACGCTGCTACTCAGAGAAAAGAAGAGTTTTGATAAACAGCATGGTTCATTCCATAGTAATTCTTTATTCAACTGGCATAAAATGGAAATTTCAACAGTCATAGCACATTAACCTCGCGTGTGCTTTCTATGAGACCCTTTTTGATACATTTACATGCATTCTGACCGCAACTCTGTTACGTGAATTATTTCATTTCCATTTTTTTCTCACCAGCTTGACCTTCCTCTTGAAAAATAATCATGACTGTTATGTTGGAATATTTAGTCATAGTCATTATATAAATAATGAATTTCTTGAGGATGGAATATTCTCATTGGCCCACGTACAGAAAGCATGTCACTGTCTAGTTACACACAGTATGATACAGGATTCATATCTTGAGTGTTCACAATTGGAAGGTCACATTAAGTAAAAACAAAAGGAATATAGGATATAGGTATTTTCATCCAGATATCGCCTCCCATGGTAATGGGATGTGAAATGTTTGTGGTAGTGGTGTAGTGTGAAAATGTCACAACTTCAGTCCTGGTGAAGCTCACAATTACAATTTATAAAGTGAATTCTTATTTAAGTTGTAGTCAAAAACAAAAGTTCTCTTCTTTTACCAGCCAGCAAGCTGGACTGCAGATCCAGTGATTAACCTTTTGATGAAGTCACTTACACATAAATCCTGACTTGTACTAAGGAAAAATGTAAGATGTTGCGGAATGTTTCAGTATGTTCACCAAAATAACTTCGTTTAGACATATTTTGTGGTAATTTTGATTTTTCTAAAACTACATGTTGTATTCATACAAGATTTCTATGTCATAATTACAAGAATATTGACATTTTGGCATTATTTTATCAGTCTTTTTAGAGATGCCCAATCAGATTTTTTTCTGGCCAATTATGATTATTAATTTCTTGCCTCCAAAGCTAAGACCACTAAAATAAGCCACAACTACACATTTTATGAAAAACATTCTTAGCCTGTAGTTTATTAACACCTGAGTCTTAGAAAGGTGATTAATGCTTCAAAATCCCAAAGCACAAACTTCCCCAATAATTACTCAGATCACTACTTTTCCCCTCCTCTTGGACACTTGCAGAATATGTTGTACAAATTTCTATCATGTTTTACTTAATCTGAAACTGATGAAAAATCCAAAGCTATGACGACATGTTTGATTCTCCCTCCATTACTACATGACTTCACCAAGGTGCGGCCCATCATGAGAGCAATGACCTTTTTTTCTGACATTTTTCTAGGCAAACAAGATGGATGTGATAGCACTTAAAAGCTAAGGGACTGCAGTTTATATGACTTTTTTTAAGAATGTTGATTGAATGAGCAATTTATTAGTTAATAAATAAGATGTTTAGCCACAACAACCTTCTTAAGTCTTTGAGGGTTAAAAGGTGTTGTAAGCAGGTAATGTTTCCTTTGGACAGAGCCTGGCTAGCTGCTTGTTAACAGTTTTAATGTTAAGCTATGCTAACTAGCTGCTAGCTTCAGGATTGTATTTAAAGAACCAATCAGAGAGGAGAGTGTGACTCAGTGTCCTCGTCTAAGTCCAACAAGAAAGTAAATGTTGACTTTTTCACAAGCTTTGTTGCTGTTGTAGATCAAATCAGGCATTATGGTGAAAACTCTGACATTCTGTCATTCATTTTAATGTGTACAGTCTGTTTAGGCTGCAGTGCTGCAAACAGCAGATTGTGAAAAAAAAAAAAACAACAACTCACAGCTTTGGAGAAATGTAATCATCTTAATAAAGGATACCACACAATCAGCCGATCAGACTAAGCAGAGTGGACAACAATGGAGGGAATATATATTTATTCATGAAGTAATGGTGTTAAAAAGACCTTTTAAAGTCCAAAAGACCTTTTAAAGTCTATTTAATAAAGTGAAAAATATAAGAACTTACTCTATGACAAACAATAAAAATATCACTTTTTAATCTGAGCAAACCTGCAATCTGGATTTTTTTTTTCTGTATTTATAAATTTAGATCTGAACCCTTGCATTTCCTCTTTATGAAGTGTTATTTTTACCTCCATGTAATCAGAGCTTTACAGAGCAAACATGATCAGGCAGTGAAATGTTCTTCTATAAAAAAGGTGCCATGTTTATCTTAAATGATGCTCAGTGAGCTCTGAATACTTTTGTTTCATACACACTTCTATCATTTCCCTCTTGCTTTCCTTACAGAGAGCTACAATGTCTTCTTCGTATCCCTGACAGTAGCAAGTACCTCCTCTTTCCATAATGTGGTTTGTCCTCTAAAGCAAAGTTGCTGACATTGTTAAGGATGAGTGAACACGTAACAGAGCGGCTCTTGTGATATGCTTCACATTGGACTCCATTCACACCACTTTAAAAAAATTAGTAACGGTATCCCCAGGTGTATAGTACAATATACAACTGTGTGATTACAATATCCATATGCACTGTAGGACCCCAGGTATGTAGAGGAAGATAGAAATCCTCCATACAAATATTAAAATCAACACTGTCTCCCTATTCCATATATAATCAGTGAGCCCACTGCAGGAAGAGATATCAGCCTAGCTTTCCATTTGCTGATAGTGGCATGCAGCGACATTAGGAAATCACCCCGAATGTGCCGGAGTAGATAACTGAACATGTTGGGTGTCTACGGGAGATATATTTACACAAAACAGGGAGCAGACAGGGTAGATCTAATTGACTAGGTAGCCGTTTGCCGAGGTTGGTACGGCAGGTCTCAGAGTCGAGTGGATGAGGGGCTTACAGAGAGGCCGTCAGAGAGCAAAAGATTAGTGCTGACGTCTCTGCCACATCAATTACAACCCGCTGCTTGGCTAGGGAGAAATCCCCACCACTGTCTCTTCAAGGCCACTAAGCACAAACTGGGTGTGTCAGAGGTCATCCAGGGGAAGAAGCACCAGGCCTTGGCCCTCCCAGTGGGAGTCACTCCTGTGGGCTGGTGGTTCAGAGTCCCCCATGGAGGGAGGTGCCACAGAGAGTTTCACAGCAAACGCCAGACCTGTCATTCACCAGAGCTACATGGTCCTGCACAGTAGGAGGGGAGTGGCAGGGATGGAGAGTATATCTTGGGCTATTTTTCACACTTTGTATTCATGTTGTTGATAGAGATGTGTAACAGTGCTCTCATATCATGTTACTTTCCTGTTTTCACTTCCGGATGTTTTATATTATCTAACTGATGGCGATGAAGCATTCTCAGTCCATAATAATCACTTTAACTGTACATGCATTACAAGGTTATTTAGAATGAATAGTAGAAGTAGTATAATAACAGTTTAGTAGTAAAGTAAGAAGAATATAATTTCCTGAATCTGTACTGCAGATTATTCTGTAAAGTTATGAGCAGGGGAGAGATTTTTTTAAGGATTTCCTCGTGCTTCTTAAAAATAAAACAATTGTAGAGAAGAGGGCTGCACAATCGTTCAAATATTTGGACTTTCATCAATTAAATGAATGCATTTAACATTTAAAATAAGTGCTCTGCCCTTGTAAAACTCTGGCTGCATATCAAATTGAGTAGCAAACAGGAAATGGTGGAAATGTTTTGCCTTTACTTTTGGGGTCATGCAGCTGCAAACACACCCTGCAGCAGCAATACAGAGCAGAAGAGGAACAGCAAGCAGATGGGCAACAAAACAATTTAATGTATCAAGCATTAGGCAAAGAGCCAGTGTCTCAAAACAAGCCATCATCTGTTGTTTGGAAAAATTTAGGATTTAGGGCAAGTAATATTAAGAAAGAGCATCTCATAAGCAAAGACTGCGTAAAACAAAGCAGCATGACTGACTTGTTCAACCACCTGAAAAGCACCACAAACTTTGGTACAATGACTACATTAAGGTCATTTTGGTAAAGTTTTGGTACAATTTTATGCCTGTTTTGCTTCTTGGAGATGAACTGTGATTAAGAACGAGTCTTATTTAAATGCAAGGATTTATGCATAGGCATGAATGTAGCAGAACATGCAAGAGAAAGCAGTGCTTTGTTTCTTTAACTCAAAGGGAAAGAAAAATATTATGTCCATTACATTAATAGAATTTTTAAATCTAAAAATTATGATTAATTATTGATTAAAAAACTGTTATTATCGTTTAGTTCTTAAATGTGCAGCTCTTAATGTCTGTGTCATTGGGGTTAGGGTTAAATTAAAGAGAAAGGTTTAATCGATACTTAAATTAAACCCCAGAAAATTTTAATTCCAAACACTGCTGATTCCAAAACATACTTGAGTCTGAACAAACATGAACATGATGTCTTGGTGAGCTGGCCACCGGGCCCGAACGGCATGAGGCCATCACACAGAGTTAGCCTGCTTACTCTTTCTGCCTGCTGTTGTTGGACCAGTCAGAACCCCCCACCCCAATACATCCAGATCGGCATCCTTGCCAGTGGGGGGCTGACACCAGGCATTAGCCAGCGGGGGCTCTGATAGCACCAACACCTTCACCTTCGGCCCGAACCCCTGCCATGAAACCTCCACCACTGGGCACAGAAGCATGGGCGGGCCAAAATCCTCACACACTGTTACCTACATACTGTCATACCGTTAAACTCTACGTCTTAAGATACGCATTGCTTCAGCTGCTGTATCAAGATAGCTCCTACTATCAAATATCCTTTAATCTTGTAAGATTTAGTTAATTTTCTCTCATGGGAAAGTGGGTTTTCTGATTACATACTGTCATTCAATCAGTCATACAGGCACTCCAGCATGGATGCAAATCATGGTGATGAGGCACTAAGAAGACCACTCCTTTGACTAAACAACTATAAAACAGGACTTCAGAGACTCAGAGAATGGGATCATAATCCCATTAACTTTAATGAGATTTATGTGATGCTCACCTTTCTTCTGTGACAACAAATTAATGATAAGCCAAAGAGAATTAAAACACTGGTAAGTGAAACCCTTCTCTTCCCCCTAAGGCTCTCTACTGGGTCCCAGCCTCACCTAAAAGCTCATGAGAATTAAGATCAAACTCCTCCTGCGTAGAGCCGAGTGAGACCAGCCATAAATTGCTAATAGACTAAATGAAACGAGGTAGGAGGCTCCTGCTCTGCAGCAATTACCCCTTAGATGTAGTCATTCATATCCCCACATGTCTCGTTCCATCAGGGCAGCGGCGGCATTTTGTCAAGCTGTCTTTGTTGCTCAGCTCCGGGTTGGTTAGAGGACTGACCATGGTACCGATATGCAGGGGAGCATTTGAAACAACAAAGTGCCATTTGACTGGCTAGCCGTTCACAAGAATGGCACCTCTTCCTGCCTTTCATGCAGCATGGGTTTATATAATCAATTATTAATCAAAGTGGTGTTTTGAAACTCAAACTCAAAGACACGTCTGCCACACTTAAACATCCTCCCTGTGTGTTTTATTTGCTTGGCTGCCTTTTCATGAGTTTATTTATGATGCTCATGCACAATGTGTTTCTGATGAGTTGCTATTAAGGTACATCTTCATGCAGTAGTGGGTTCTCCTTTTTTTTTTTTTTCTTTTTGGATGGAGGCAGTGATTTATACTGGACAAAGGACACACTGTGGGCATGAATCACTGCAGCTCAAATGAATTTAAAAAAAAAGTGCCTATCAGATTACAGGGTATTAAATGAAGAGTTGATCTGTTTATTAAAAAAGCTACATCTGTGGTATGAATACATGTTACATTTGGGTGGTCAGAAATATTGACTTGTATATTATATGGGTTAAAGTTTTACAAGTAAAATGGACTCACACAGCTCATTTAGTTTTTATCATAAGGTAACGACAACACTTAATGTATAACATTGTAATGTCACATTCTTCTGCTGTTACTTCCAGTTCAGCATATACTTTTTGCGACAAATGAGAAGAAATAACAGCTTATGTTTGCTGCTGAAGTACAAACACAAAAAAGGACCGTTCATACAAATTTTCAAAAAAATGTATATGTATCACTGATATAGCAAAAACACAATATAATGAAAGCAGAAAACAGAAGGTGATGGATAAAGAAAAAAAAGCAGAGCCAAGCAAGAGTTGGACAATCTGCTACATCAGTAACATCGCATGTTGAGCTACAATTTTTAAACTAAAGATTGACAACGTTTTCACACTAAAATGTCCAAAACTTCTATATTTACACTTCATAGTATATTTACAGTATGAATATGTTTGAGTTGTTCTCTTTTTATAGTCCCAATGGTTAGTCTGTTTAAAGTATGGTTTAATGTCCTAACAATGTTCAGAATTAGAGAAATCTGTCACTTCACCCAAGGTTAGGATGTGTTTTATTGTGTCTATGTTGCTAACTTTTAGGGAAACACCAGTCGGAGTGAAGAGTGAAGTTAACTAACATGAAAAAACATCATGTGAATAAAACTTGAATGCATTAGCATGTCAATGAACATTTATGCCTGAGTCAGTCAAAGTGGCTTTAATTAATTAATTAAGCAAAGAAATCCCATGATCCCGAGCTACTTCAAGACATCATTATAACCACATGCTTTTATTTTCATTGCTTTAACAGGGAGATATTAATGGCATTAATTACATAATGTGTATTTAAGTGTGTTATGTACCTTGTTGGCCTTTACATTGTATCCTAACAGAGGATAACAGGATGAACACATCTTTATATACTCAAGGTCTCAAGTTTCTATTTGTTTCTACTCCAAGTGCAAAGATCCGCACTGAAAATACAAAAAATATCTAGATAGAAAGTCAGCATGTAAATCGTGATTAAGTAATCTTGTTTACACTTAGCTAGCACAGGATAAAGAAAATGCAGCTCACACAAGCTACACTTGTTGTATAGTTCACTTTCCAATGGAATGACTCTAACTAAAGACCTATGAATAAATATTGTGGTACTTGCAACTCAATTCAACCATTTGATTAAAAATTCATCCATTGTTTGGGAAACTCCAACTCTTCTGTCCACCTTTTATTGTCAGACAAATTGAAGTGTGCACTGGGAGAGAGGCCAGCGGTAAACACAGAGAATCTATTTAGCCATCCCATTCCAGGGCTGAGAGGAGAGCTGGGCCCTTCAAAGGCAGAGGCAACAATGTGAGTGACATCAGGTCATCCTGCCTCCTCACAGTCACCTGGCTGATAGAATTGTTCTGGGGGGAGATAGGAAGGACCTGTGAAGCACGGCTTTTTTGTCATTGCCATATCTTATGATTGATGGCTCCATGGCCGCAGTGAATCTGCCCTTTTTAAATAATTTATGTTGCCCATCGCTATGGACAAGTAGCTTATAACGGGGTTGTTATTTTTCCATTGACTGGAGAGATCAATACTTTAAAAGACATGACATAGCCACTAATGAACTACTTAAATGGCTCTCCGGAGTGCAAAACAATTGCAGTGTTGACTTGAAGCAAAGAGTATGAACTGTTTTTTTTTTTTTTTTATTACACTGCATTGAAAAGTTCTGCTTTCATGGAGACACTGTAAACAAAAAGACTGAAAGAACCAAAAATGAGGTCAATTCCTGTTATATTTAATATGCGACTAGAAATTTAAATAAACACAACAGAGTCTCTTCAGTCACAAGTTGTTATAATTTTGTACATCTACAGTGAGAAATTTGCTAAAGGCTTTAATAGGACTCTGTATTGTACATGTGACCTGACAGGAACAAGGCCAAAACCCTGATTGGACAAAAGACATTCTTGTGCTACTGATTCTAAAAGTGGACCTAATAAACTAATAACTTGGATACCAAAAAATAAGCAATATATTTGCCTGAAACAGTTCAACAGAGCTATTAGTTGTAAATAAAGACGCTCTTGTTCATTCTGCGTATAACAAAGTGACAAATTAGCCTAACAATAGTGTTTGAATTCTTATTAAAGTTGATTAATTCATATCATTAGTTGATCGCACAACAGCTCATAAAATATACTAAATTAATTTCTTTACTGTGATTAATACACGAAACACTTGAATTAACACCAATAAATCAATTTGTGAATCAATTACATTATCATGTTTAAATACAGAGCTAATAGTGTACATTAACTAGCGCTGTAGAAGTGATCATATATCATTTGGAATTTCCAAAGAGGAAGAGCACAGGAGCATCCTTAAATGATCAACGATGAAAGAGATCCAACTCTGACCTGAAAAGGTCCCACTACATTTTGCATGATGTTGTTACTGTGAGATGAGGCTAAGTTATCTACCATAGGGAATCAATGTAAGCCATGCGTCCTTTAATCTCAGATTTATTATATAGGACTGATTACACAGATCCACTCAAATGAATTACACTTAGCTCCTGAAATATGGAAGTGATGTGAACTATGACAGCAAAGCCTTGGCAAATGACTTATGTCAAATGCAAATACTGCAAGTATAGCAGGATAATTGTAGCAGATAATTGTTCTTTTTCTTTATTTGAATTGCAAACATGGACCAAAGCCTGTTTCATTGAAAACATATGTGTTAACAGTTTTCCTATACACTATATCATTCTGCCGAAACTTGTTTTTTCCATATATGTAAAGTATACTGTAAGTGAAGTGGAGACTCTCCAATTTAGCACTTTGAAACTGCCTTGTATAACTGACAGCCTGCTCTAGTATGAACAAGCCAGTTATTAAAAGCATGTCAAGGCTTCTTTCTGGTTGCACTGCACAGTGCTACAGACGTCGCTGCTCCCTTACAGGGCTGCTGCAGGTGTGAGAGGTCCTCTCAGCCAGCTGTTGTGTGGATCAGTCAACAGAGTCAACGTGACACACTTTGTAGAGAATTACACCTCTACCACAGCTAGCTTTGGGCCTATATGGTCTCGCTAATAAACCTGGACCTTGTAATGGCTGTCTGATCACTCAAACGTAGGAGCAGCAGCAACAAGAGGACAAGGAAATGTCATCCAACATGGATAGAAAATGTACCTCCACTTTTGTTTAAGGTTCATGTAGGCTGAGTTTGATTGGACTCTGTGTTTGTGCCAGGAATTGGCTTGTTACACCTCATCTTTTTTTTTTTTTTAAACCACCCAGCCTGCTTAGGAACATGGCTCTTCAATATGGATGGAGTTTGTGAATGAAGGTATAAGAAACC
>JAQNCA010000005.1:12855039-12865993 GCA_029783725.1 Acanthurus tractus
GAGAGTGTAAGATTTAGGGGAGTCAACTAGAAGAATAAGGCAGAGATGGAAAAAGAAAGTTGGAATATAATATTCATAAGAAGGTTTAGTTGGTGAATAATTATCTTAAAATAAGAACAATTTTGTTTTCATAACCTTAAAACAAACAGAAAGGGGGGGTCCTCTTCCAAAGCTCTGCCATGTTGCATGCCCCGCCATGTGACTACAGCCGCCCAAAACAGACAAACCAAACAATAGTCATAGCCACTTTAGGTTCTCTTATACATATTCAAGTGGAAGGCAGTTGGTTGCAAACTGGAACCCTGCTGCAAATGTCACAATATGGAATACACAAGTACAGCACTGCACCTAACCTGAGCAGAGCAACTTCACATAGATGTGTACAGAACTGATAATAACTTAGAGGTCTTCAAGAACATTTTGGTCAATTCATTTTTTGCAAAAAATACAGAAAAAAAATGATCAAAAGTTGATTTAATATAAGAGGCAGCCAATTTTCTGTATTTTTGTTATTGTCAACAAATTTATATCATAAAAAGTCTATTTACTATCATTGGCTGAGCTGAACCTCAGGAGGAAAATTCTATTTTACTTTGTTTTGTTTTGCTGTTGTAGCTGCACAAATACCAGTTGCTCATAATTTGAAGTTGAACCAAATTTAACTGTCATATAATTCAAACTTCCACTACTTTTTAATAGGAATGAGAATACAAGACACTCTATGGATGCAGAGACATGGCATCCCAAGACTAAGGGGGTGGGGGTTTAGAAAAAATGTTTGCAAAGTGTCAATATCAGGCCTTAGCCTTTCAAACATTTCTTGTTACAATCACTTGGGTTTAGGCCTTTTTAAAGGATTTGTTTACAATTGGAAAAATATTGCCGGATTAATCCTTTGTTTAATTTTGCAGTTATTACATGTGTTTATTAACAGTGGACAGCTTATTATTTTCAAATTGCCAGAATAAGTTCCCTGTGTTGATTTCTCTTAATATTAGGCAATGATGTGCTTAAATTTTCCTTTCTGTTGAGGTGGACACTTATAATCATCTTATTATAAGTACACTAAATCCTTTGGGCCAGTTCAAATGCCACTTAAAAAGACTGTCTCTACTACAGATGTTACAGCCAGTGGCCTCTCTATCTTCTTTCAGCTGTCCCATGGTATCGACTAATGTATCATGTGATATTATTAAAGACATACAACTGCATGGCTGAATCAAATGCTTACCAACTTGAAACAATCCATTACTATAGAGGGGGGTTAAATTAATTCCATCTCTTGCACCGAGAATTTCTTGACGCCTCAGAAGATAATTTGCCATGTAATTCTTTTCACCTATATACAAATGCACTGACATACAGTACATGTTTTTTTTTTTAACCCGGATAACGACCATTAATTCATCAAGAGTAAATAAAATGTTTAGTTGGGAAGGGACATTAATTATCACATTCATCTGCTTGCTGTTTCCAAACTGGGCTATAATGAAATGTGCTGTAATAGAGATTGCTCTTGGGGAGGCAAAGCCGTTTATGAATCGCTAGAGGTGCAGCAGCTGCCTTCCCCCTCGAGAGATAGAAATTTATGCCGTATACCCCGCTGATTGTTGAGAAGGTAAAGAACCAATAGCAGCATGTTCAGAGGTTTAATTTAAAGTGTGTTTCTCACTAGGCTGCTCACAACACTTAATTAAACTCTGCTGTTTTGGCAATGACAAATGCTGTGGTGCAAGAGGAAGCTGGGCTGCTGTGACTGAGAGGCTTTTGTAATTTCTTTCATGTGCAGCGATGGCCAGATCCAGGTCAGAAACTGTAGAATTAAAGAACTAAACAAGATTTAGACATTAGGGGGAAAGGGAGGGCAAGGGGGTGGGCGGTTACAGTCATATCCTTTCACAGGAATACATCTTTTTTTTCCCTTTTTTGTGTCCTCTTTCTCATTTTTGGAAAGTTTTGTCATAGATTTATGAGGGTTGAGCTTCTGTGCCTGCATGGTTTTCTACGCTTATTGCCTTTCACACTGCCGTTTCCTAAGGCTTGTGTCTGCTTGATGGAGACTTCAACATTTTACTGAAAAGGTATGATGAATAAAATGAAATGTAGGTTCCTGCACAGCAATTCTTCCTCTTATTTCACAATGGTCTGATCTTTCTATTAAGTTCCTTAGCATGACTCTTGATTCGCCAAACCATATTTTCACCAAAGGGAGCATTAAGTTTAAAATATGCAAGCAACTGTGAAATTTAACTTCATAGGTCTAGCACACAAAAACGTCAAACTCAGAGCAGTCAACAAACTGACAGGGAGTGACTAATAGCTTTTTTTTTTTCAGCGGAAATCCAATTCATGCCAAACAGAAATCTTATTTTGTTTCTGTAATGGTACGACTGTATTACTGTGCATTTCATGAGTTCCATTTAAAAGGTGGAGCCAGTCTAGCACATAGTCACCGCAAAGCCCTGCCTTCTGCTGTGTTATGAAGTCGCAGAACTCTGGCTATACTACCAGGAAATAACCACAAAAGATGCCTGCGAGGCACAAACAGGAGCTGGAGCATTTCATTCAATAATGTAATCCATACTTTTAAGTAAAAGACCTCAATTCTTATGTCTGTTTTTATTACTTGACTGAATGGTACCACACATTATTATTCTGTCACATGCCAATCTTTTGCAGAGGGCTTTATCTCAGCTGTACACTGTAACTAAGTGGTAGTTTTACTGGCTGTGTAGCCAAGAAAGAGACAAAGTCACTATGTCTCATTTGTGAAGGTTTATCCAACAACACAATAACTGAAACCATTTATATATATTTAAAGCAGGGTAGCAACTAACAATTAAATACACTGTCAATTACTGATTGATAGTATTTTTTTATAAAATGTCAAAAAACAGGAAAAATGATTGACATAATTTTCCAAAGCCTAAAATGACATCCGGAAATTGCTTCTTTTGTCCAACGAAGAGTCTAAAACCCAAAGACTCTTGATTTATGATCACTGATGACAAAGAAAAGCCAATCCTTGAGGTCAAGAAGCTAGAAGCTAGAAAATATTTAACATTTTTGCTTGAAAAAAGGCTATTACAATTAATCTATTAAAAAATAGTTTTTCAATATGCTAATTGATTAAGCCACTAATTGTTGCTTTTCAGATATTTTTAAGACTTGAAAGAAATTATTTTTACGCAATTTTTTATTACAGGTAAACATTCCTTATCACAACCTTGTAAAACACTGACTTTTGATCTTCCATTAGCAACATGTCAGCAGATCAAATCTAGTTCCAATCAAAGAGTTCTTTTTATAACTTAAAGGGACACTATTAGACATTTATGTCTGACTAAACCAAACTATCAACACTGACCAGTGCAATTTATTCATAAACATAGGGTTACGTGGACAAACAATCATAACTACTGTAATTTTCACAGAAAAAATGTATATTTATCAGTTAATTTAGAAATGTAGTTATTCCAGTGGGGGTTAAAAGTGTTTTGGCCGATGTAGTGTATTAAATAATAGAAAAACAGGAGAATATTTATCCTGTTTTATATAGGGGAAGCAAACAGCTCCATATGTATTTTGGTGTTCTGTAAATGCCAGGGAGACACAACAGCATCCGTTGGAGTTAACGGTGCAGCACTTTTGTGTTCAGTAGCACAAATCATTAATCATGAGGCCGGCCATATTCTTGTAGTGCCTGTGCTTTCATTACTGGGCCTAATTAAACAGTTCTGTGAACTGGAATCTCAGATTCCTCTGTTACAGATTATCATTAATTATGGTGAAAGTGCTCAGAGATGTTGGACTCAATTATATTCTGCTCAACCCTGGCAGTGGGGTGATTCATTGTTCTGAGCACTCCACAGCCGTACTGTCTCTGCTTATCACCAACCTCCACTTTTGTAAATTGGGCTCTGCCAGCCAACAAACTAAGAATTATGTGCTGCTTTTTCATTACAAACATGTTGGAGGAGCACAGACCAATTAAGGGTGGGATATTTTGTGTGGAGTGATGAGGCAGGCATTGGTGCAGGGAGATGGGGGTTGGATGGGGGGTACTATGGGAATGAGCTCACCATGCTGAAGTTGTGGCTTTATTACCATGTGTGATGCAGCCCACCACCAGGTCTTTTGACTGATTAAGCTCAGCATACTTTCTCAATATCTTAAAGCCATCAGCGGTATAATGGTAAAAATAATACTTGGACGGTATATTGATATTTCTATATTCAAGAGCTGTACAAACACATATTTTCACTCTCCTGCAGGAGGGTTTAAATGGAGATTTCCATTGTAGTGGCGGCTATAAGTGCATATATCTTGAAGGAAAGTGTTAACTTTTCATTATATTTGTGTATGACATGCAAGTTTTCATGCAGCTGAACAATGTCAATATTACTTCTATAGTCTTATATAGGGTACGTGGGGGTCTGTGATGGAAACAGTGTGTGAATGAGATTATTGGCCACCTTTTTTAAGGGTCAAAGAAACGAGAGGAAATTCTGAATCAAAGAGAGGCAGAAGTTCCGATGGTAAGCTTAGGCCTTAGCGGTTTGCACAATTTCATATGCCACAGTAGGCAGTGATTTTAATATATATGAAAATCAGCCAAGGCTGTGTGCATGTGTCTCTTATAATATCACCGGTGGGAGATTTTCACTGCCTTACAAAGCAGGACTGTTTTTCGTTTCCTCTCACTACAGTGTTGTCTCAGTATGACTCACAATAAGATTTCCGTCTCACTTCCATTGCTTTTAAAATTAACGCAGTAACGCAGCTTAATACATGTGAGAAGCAAACAAAGCCAAATCTGAGATGCCAAAAGTAAAGTTTACAATATTTTTGTTTCCCTCATAGTTCCTTAAACTGTGGTTGGTCTAATCCAATAATTCCCCTGGCAGAGGAGCAAGAAATGGGATTTTTCCTTCTAGTGACAAAGCAGCAGCTCATTGAAAATGTAATACACTACTTCCAAGTCACAGGTCAGCTGGCAATCTGAATTTTAAAAGGACTGTGAATAATATTCTGTTTTATTTTGAAAATGAACTTTGTGGCCTCCATCATGAATCCAATATATGTCTTAATCTTCCAGGCTCTTGAAACCCACAGCTCTGGAAGAAGGCCTTTGACTCCTGAACCTAATAAGGAAATCTTTTGTTTTCCCATCCGTCTTCCTCTTTTACAGGGGCTGACACAAAACAGTCCTTTATTTTAAAAGTAGTTGATGAAGCATAAAATGTATGTTATTTAATATTAAGAATTTTGTCAGCTTATCTACATACATTGAAATTTTTGTCATGCAAGAGGCTGAAAGCACTAATACAACAGAAACACGCAAAATGATGATAATGATAATAATGAGAATAATGATAATGATGATGCTATTAATAATAATAATAATAATAACAACATTATTATTATTATTATTATTATTATTATTATTATTATTATTATTATTATTATTATCTGGGTTAGTGTTCACACTGTATCCTAATGATGAAAGGATTAACATCTGGGCATCTATTGTTATTCTGAACTGAACATGGCTGACAGTGGCAGTGAATTTAAGCTTTAATTACGCACTAACCTTTTCAGAATGGATATTTAGACACGCTGTGTCCTGCGACTCCAAATGTTCAGGAAATGAAAACATCCAACGACCAATCAGCATCTCCTCACATTAGCATAGTCTTTTAAAGCCCAATGCCCCAAAACATGCCATGGAAATCCCCTCCTATTTATTTTAAAATAGCCACTTAACTTTGACTGACACTAATTTTTACTACATGAAACTGTAGAAACCCCTTCATTTCCCCCTTCTGTCTCTGTCAGAAAATTACAAAAGACAGAGTTTGTGATGTCCCCAGTGTGCAAATCCCTGTATTCTGTCAGATTACAGCATTAGATATGACGTAGTGCGGCATTCTGGCCTCACATGCCTGCCAGAGAGAAGGGACCTGTCAGCAGCAGAGGAGAGCAGTGCAGATCATCACTCTGACTGATCCACAGACCCGGAGACTGTCATCTCCTCCGACTGTACAAGTCAACACAAATAAAAGTGAGGAAGCAAAAGCCATAATGGCTGGGAGAGATCCAGGCTCATTGTGGCCATTACTTTTATTCAAACCTTACAGATGACATGATGTGAAAAATGAGCCTGTGTCTAGTCGGGTGCCCATTAGTGAGTGAGCACATTATCTCCCCTTTTTCACATTGAATCTCCTCCCTGCATGCAGTGGCAGATGCTCCCGAGGAGTCACTCACTTTTATGGGCTTTTGACTGCCGTACTCTTTTAAATACAGGGGCCTGCACCAGGCAGAGATGACGTATGGCTGTCAGCACTCTTTACCTCACTGACAGATGCCTTCAGTGGATCCCTCCTTAAACCTTCTGTCTGAAACTAAGGGGGACAGCTAACCTCTTCCCTTACAGAGCAGACAAGCATGCATCAAATTGATTATTACACTAAAGGGGGTGATTACTAAAAAATCTCTATTACCAGACAATTACAGTGCAATTTACTTAAGTACAGTCTAAAGGCAATCATGAAATACAACTAAAAAATCCCCAAGAGTTTAACTCCAGTGAAACTTAAATTATAGTAATTGTTGATTTTTGAAGGAGTTTTGAGGAAGATAATTATAAATTTAATTGTTGAAAAATGATACAAAGCAAGTCCACATACTTCAGAAATACAATACAAAAGTTCATTTTTGGGAAAGTTTTGACTTCCATTAAGTCTGGGGTCCTTTTTCCTCACACCTCTAATAATCATTAAAACACCTCCCCCAGCTGATGACAGAAAATCAATTACTTTGTTAAATCTCTGTGCTCTTGTCACATTGAGGAACAAGTGCTTCGTCCATAGACTGTGAGAAGTTCACATCACATAAAAAATATAGTTGTATGGCGACATTTGAACTAACATTTTCGCACCCATAAAACACACAGACTTAGGTTAGCTTCCTCACACAATTTCTAATAAATGAAGCACAGCAACATAAATGTGATCTCTTCAGTGGTTCCTGTGGTCAAGGTTTAAAATTGCCAAACAGACTTACTGGAAATGCATGAAATAAGAAAACATCTGAAGGATTTGGTTGGATGGAAAATCAACAATGACATCAAAATGAAACTGGAAAACAGAGAAACATGTATATATGGTAATAGTGCACTAGTTTACAGTTGTGCCACAGTTCACAGATCTTCAACAGTATGGAAACCCCCAAGGAGGGTTGAGCCTATTTGAAAATAACATATTTTACTCTACAATGGGAAATAAATCTGGATGCAGTAACACAGAGCAAAGCTCAGAGGTTGCGGTCAGTGATGGGGAGTCCTGGCTTCTCTCAGGCATGAGTATGAACCAGAGCTGCTCGGCTCAATCTAATCTCTGACAAGAAACAACAAGCCTTTGGGACACCCCTGCGGTCCACCTCTACGCTGCACAACATCATAAGCAGCTCAACTCAGGGGGTTAGATCTACTGTAGCTGTCAGGGGAGAAATATGTTTCCATTTTACAACTTCAGTGGCAGAGAAGACCATACAAACGCTCCTCTATTTCCCCCACTATTGCTCACTTGTTTGAATCTCTCTCCTCTCTCCTCTGCCCCTGTCAGTTTTCCCTCAGTACACACACTCAAGGGGTTCCCTGGCGACTGCGTCCCATTACATCCTGAGACTGCTGCACAACAGAGCTGCACCACCAATGTCCCCAGTGATAACATTCAGACTCACACACTGCCAAGACAAGCAGTGAGCAAGGCAAACTGGGTTTAGTAGCCAGCGCAGTTTTCTCACAGCCTCTTCACTTCATCCCGTTAAAACTTGTTACAGATGTTACAGAGATAACTGTGCACCATAAGTGCCTGACTACCAGGTTTGACTTAGTTATTATGTTCAGGTACAACATTTACATGAAGATAATGATTGTATTAAAAATCTTTTAAATTCTTCAGTGCTGCACAACACTAAGTACAAAATGCCATCATAATTTTATAAAAAAGTAAAATTACCTGACTACTAACATTTCAAAAGTAATATCAGTGTTCTTCAAAAGCTTACTTAAAAGCCAAGTCGTTTATTTAAGTCAAATACAAGTATAGCAAGTTTTATTAATGTCATAGTTATATAATTCTCATTGTTTGACCTCTGTAGATAAATAACATTTTTATATTGCATCAGTTTAAAAATAACTGAAAATAAAGCCTGGTTTGTATTTCGCAACAGGCTGTAAGAGCTTATCTCAGATACACTGTGTTATACCTACAGTGTATGTTAGTAAGTAAAAAGATAATGCAGTGCAAAAATACCAAACTCATGTTCAAGCAGTTCAGAAACAGTGTCGCCGACACAAAGTCTGTCCACCAGAGATTAATGACATTTTTCAGTTTTTAGAAAAATTGCGGCTGACATATGATTGTTAAAAAAACATTTCCACCTTAAAATGTCTAAAAAATAATATCTTTAATTATTTGTTTAGCTGTGTACTTACATTATCCTAAATGTCTGTAAAACTGACAAAAATCCATATTTTCATTTAATCCAACATTCACTTTGTCCCGTTACCAACTTTGACAAAACTAGGACAAACTAAGTCTTTTGTTTTTGGTTTCTGATTGAGAGACATGAAGCAGCAGATATTACATTTTGTTAGGCAATAGTTTAAATCTTATTCTGAAAAATGAAGCTCTAATGGCAACTAAATTGGTTTACCAGCATCTCCAGGAATTAAATAGGCATCTAAAATGGGTTGAAAATTAAGAAAAGTTATAGGCCTCTGTTTTTTACGGTGGGACATTTTAAGGAAAAAGTACTGTTATTCAATACGGTCAATATTAATATCATCCTGGCAATACTTGATCATAGACAGTGCACTGTGCCAAAAAAAAAGAGAAAGTGCGTATTATTCACATGGTTCGGTCTGCACTGCCAACATTTAGCAAAATACACCAAGTAACTGTGATTCCACAAGGATCTCAGGCATGATTGTGCTAATCACCTGACACACCTGATTTCCCGATTCATTTTCTCCATTCATCTTGAGCAAATGTAGCGACAGCTTGCAATCTGTTTGTTTTGAGTTGTCAAAAAGGAACCAAAGGCATGTATCAACATGGAATAAATGCTACTGCAAGATGTCACCAGCTGCACATGATATGATGAATTACAATCATATGTTAATCAGCCGGAGTTGCAGTAATGGGTTGTTTACACGGCGTTCCATCACGAACCTTCTTGGACTGTTTTCTCATAAAGAGATATGGATTCTTGAACAGACAGGGGTACAGTCCCGTTCGCAATACTAATGAACAGACTGAAGTTTTTTGTTTTCATTCTTTTTATTTTTGTTTGTTTTCAAGTCACAAAGGAACAACTAAAAATGCATTTATGAAATAAAATGTGTCTTCAATGAAAAATTAACTAAGCTCATTCATGCGTTTATAATTACTTCATTTAAGTCTGCCAGCTTGGTTTTGTTATTGTTGCTCTGCATCTTATGTAAGAAAACTGCTCCCAGAACAGTCTGACAACAGTGAAAACCCAGTCCTGTTTTTCATCCCTCATCACCCACTGGATTTCTCTCTGACATGCATGCAAAATCATATAATGTATGTGTGGGTGTGGGTGTGTGTGTGCGCATGTCTGTTGTGGCCACAGAGCAAACAGCAGTAAGTCCAGCAACAAGGTCAATACAAGCCCAAGTACCTTTTTATTTCCCCAGCCACCCACAGTTTTAGATCCTGCAGTTTGTCCAGCAAACTTACTAATGACTCGAAAAGCCTCACTGCTTTACTATCATTTTCCTTCCCCATAGGTGGATGAATGGAAGTGATGTAGCAGACATTTACAGAAATTAGTTGACACTTATATTAATATATATGCAAGATATGTAGCCTCTCGTTACAGAAAAAGGGATTTCGATTAGAAAAAGAAATCAACATTTAGGTTTAAGGAGTCTTCAAATGAAACTGTCACATTTCCCTATACCAGATCTGCTCTTTTGTTTGTTTCTTAGTTTGATATTTATTTTTGAGAAGCTTTGATTTCTTACACTAGATTCATTAAACAATATTTGAAGAATATTAAAACTAACCTCCCATTTTTTAAATAGAAATCTGGGTGACATTATAAATCTGTAGGATAATGACAAAAATTAGAGATAGATATACATTTTTCCACTGTTGGAAAATTTGCCTTTTAAAAAAACTGGGCTGCCTAAATAAGGGAGAAAATATGCATACATTTTTTAAACGAATGCTTCATGACCAGAGAAGACAATGAAAAAGGGCTTTGGTGTTTCCTTCAAATCAAAAGGTAGAAAACTTCCAACAACCAGAGTGCACTGGACCAAACAAAAACTTCTGCTGCTGGGTGTCGCACTGCGAGATGGACAGTGCTTGGTCTTGGCTTTTTTTTCTTTTTTTTTTTGAAACTGAAAGCAAAATGTGGACCAAATGGTCACAACTAATCTCTACTGGAGTTAAAAAGGACATTGACATATGTCTTTTGAACAGGCTAATGCAGCCATGATGAGCTGGAGTTTCTGGATGTGGAGACAATGGGGGCAGTTTCACATTGCTCAATTGCACATAATATCTACATTGAAATAATACAAAGCTTGTTCAAAGTCAAAAAATGTTACCTTTACGATCATGGAAATCAATCAAACTGGTGTTCAATAACCTATGCATCACATCAGATTATTACACCTTTTGTTATATTTATACAAAAATCTATACAAATCCATTTATTTCTATTCATATCTAGTTTCTCTCAAGTCAGCCTGAACAACAAAACTTTTTAAAAAGATAACATTGTAAGATATCGTTTTCGTCACATAATTCTAGTGAGACTTTCCAATAACACTACATTTTTCCAGACCTTTTCTGAATTTGTCCTGCTGTCATCTTATCTGCATCTTGTCTAACTGGTACAACTACAC
>JAQNCA010000005.1:12866093-12876637 GCA_029783725.1 Acanthurus tractus
CTACATTTTTCCAGACCTTTTCTGAATTTGTCCTGCTGTCATCTTATCTGCATCTTGTCTAACTGGTACAACTACACTGAACATCAAGTATAATAGTAAAAACATATAAAGTTTTCAAATGTTAGCCGACCAAAAAAAATTGTGAGGACTTGATCAGTGCCGCTTAAATTAAAACAGCCACATTCTCATAAGGATTTATTAAATGAATGAAACTGCAAACAATGGGATATTTTTAGGAAATCAGAAACAACAATATAACTAAAGTAATTATTGCAGTATATAAAAATATGTGGAGGGAGGCTACTTTGTGTAAATAAATGAGAATCCAGAGTAAATAGAAACATCACAAGCACAGACACACTTATAAACTATGCTACAACTAAATTGCTTCCACACTCCATGGGCTCAATATGCGATTTAAAAGAGCCTGGCGGTGGCAATATTCCTCTGATATGGTGTTTAGTTTTAATAGGAACCCTCAGCTCAAATATGAGCTGACAAACACAGCAAGACAAACACAGTCTCTCTCCGGCAATGAAATATACACTATCAAATAGACCTGTACCTTTTTGAATCCACTGTGTGGGTGAAACTAAAGCGCAGAACAAACAGCATTCTGATATGGCTTTGAGGGTGATAACAGCGTCTGACAGGGTGGAGAGAGCATGCTTTGGGCTCAGTGCGAAAACACAACCTGTGATTGACATGATTCCCTGGCCTTAGAGAAGTTTACCTTTTAATAAGAGCTCAGAGAGACCCTCTCAACAACCTGGCCCAGGCTCTCGCCGACAGCAGGCGACGGCTGGGCAGGCGCGTGTGTTTGTGTGCATGTCGGGGTTGTTTTTGTGTGCGTGTGTGCAGGAGCGTGTGTGTGTGTGTGTGTATATATCCATGTGCATGTGTGGATGTGCGCACATGTGTCTGTGCCCACTTGTAGCAGATTTCAATCAAGGATTTCAGCCATGCCCAAATATCTCTTCTCTTTTGGGCCTGGTTGTTTGAAGAAAATGAGTGGATTCAGGATCAAGAGCCTTTCTGGAGGAATTTAAGTCTGTTTGAGGATTATGACTTCTTCATCCTGTACAAAGCCTGCAGAGAGAGCTATATGCTAGCCCTTGGAGGCCCAGCTTACTAATGCATTCCAGACGGCGATATAGAAGTGATAAAACCCAGGAAAGACATCACAGTTTTGGGCATATTTCTTCAAAAAAGAAAAAAAGGAGAGAGAAAAAAGAGGGGGGGTTGAAAACTTTTGTGTTTTTCTTAAAATATCAATACTTTTTATGGTTGAAATATACATGATTGAAAAATATTGAGGGATTTAGTTCTAAAATGATGCATGTTGTATGACGATGCATTGAGATGTTGACAAGTGAAGAAAATCTTTTGCCCTATTCTAACTTATGCTTTTAAAAATGTTGCTGTTTAATAAACTTGCAAACCTGCATACTGCCTTTATGAAATTCAAAAAACAGCTCTCTGTACTCCAAACTCATGGTTGTGTTCTTTTTAACAGACTCATGCAAAAGCAACACCTCCTTTCATCCGACATATGAATAACAATTAGCAAACTAAAAACTCCCCTGCCAGCTCTGATCACCGACTTCAGGTGTCAGCCAGACTTTCTGTAACATCGAGAACATGCCTGGTCTGTTTCTCAGATGTCACCACTGACCCAGCCTTCACTGAAAAGCCAAAAAGACTGTGATGGCCACTCTACAGAGCCTTCATTTGTTATACAGCTGATGAGTGAACTATATCAGCAGCTCAGCTAGCAAAGCGTGGATCATCTCTGAAGGAAGCTCCGATCAAATCTGTCATTATTTACCCTCTTTACAGCGTAACCTGAAAGCAAAACAAGAAATCAATAGAAAATGGGGATAAATTACTGTAAGTGTCAATAATTCAGACAGCCGAGATAAAGGGCTCGCAGCCTGAAATAGATTCTTTTCATTTACCTTAAGCTTATCAAGCAGCAGGGTCGTCAGTTGCTGATAAGACCATTAGTTAGTTGTTGATAAAACAATTTAGTATCATTATAACTCTAAATATAACAAATGAAGGTTGTTCAACAGATTAGAACAACATCCAGCAATTACAGCTACGCTGCCTGTTATTTCACCATAAAGTCTGTTTTTGCTCCTCCCTTTAAGAGATCTTGTAATTCCAGTAGGTTACCATGAAAAGGATTTAAGCATTTTTCGGCATATGATTTACAGTCAAATTCAAGGTGCATATTTGCATGTTTATTATGCAAGAAAAAATCTGCCTTCAGATGCCAACTTATCCGAAACCCTCTGCATTACAGACTTGAAGCATTTCATGACCAACAACTTGATTATGTTGTTAAATTCATGAATTTATTATAAAAATCATTAATGCTTACTCTGATCTGTTGGGTTGTTATGCGACATGCTCTGATACACAAGGCTTCTTTAACTCAACAGTTTTTAGAAAGATGCAGGCACACTGATCCAGCTTTCTTCCACAGACTCTCAAAAAGTGGCTGCTTTGTTGAGAAGGTTAGAGGACTTTGTTTGACCCCACAGAAGTGTGATTCTTAGAACTGTGGCTCGGCTGTTCTTCACACTTATATCTTTTGTTCTTGATCAAGTGCACCCACTCCCCATACAAAATGCAGCCAAACAGACAGAGCGAGGCGATCGTCCCGGGCAAAGGAAGCCACGAGCGAGGCGGAGAGAGGAAGCAGCATCTCCTACAGACAGACTCGGCAGGGGATGGACTAACTATAGCCACATCAATGACTAACACTCACAGCAAGGACACCTCCCTTCACTTTGAAAAGAAAATAAATTAAACAACAAAGAGGGACACTGACATTCACTGCCTTTCAGTTTATTGCACCAAATAACTGCTCGGCGTACGTCCGGCACAGGATCATTGTAGAGTGTAGCGGCCAATAAAACAACAGTGAAATAAAAAAAAAAATCTTTTCGGGAACAAAGTTTCCTTCCCAGCAGGAATGATAATTGCTATATGGATTCGTAGATGAAGCAGAAAAAGTTCCTTCATCTACTGGCCTAATATGGTCATTGCAACACAGGAGGAGACCCATCTTTGTACTTCTTCATGCATTACGAACACAATCAATAATGGAAAAATATACACTGCGAAAGGCCTTAGTCGCACTGCCTGCAAGAGGCATTGATAAATGATTTTGTGCCAGTTATGACAGCAAGGTGCATACAGTGAAGAGAGTAGAAGGCCTTTTTAATAGTGCAAGGAGAGAATTAAATCAAACCCAGGAGGGCCTCCACCGGAAAGGAGAGATGCTGCATCTCTCTGCTCTAAATCACAGCTCTACTTAAGCCCAGCCCTCTCTTTCCCCATTTTTCTACATTATCAGTGGAAACCTGTCACTGCTGTCTATGGGTAAGTTTACAAATCATGATTTATCAGAGAGAGGATTTCTAAACACCTGTGTGAGAAAATAAGCATCCCCCGCATTATTATTTATGGGCCAAAAAGTTTTTTAGTCTTCCTTTAAGTTAAGAAAGTATCTAAAGCACTGTACATGTATTTTTTCAGTGGTTGTAAAATTTTTTTATCCAGCACAAGAACATTTGATAAATTCCCTCAAAATTAAAATTAGAGGAAAAAATGCTGATTTCAACAATGTAATTGCCATTTTTCAACATGACCTCTTTGTATCTATGTAATTCATGTGCAAACAATGTGCTCCTTTTAAGTCCTCAGTGTGTAAACCCTGTAGAACACAGCTCCTTATTATTCCAGGGTGGAAAAATATAAAAGGGGGCTTAAAAAGGAGTGAAAAGTTTCCAAAGGTCAAAAATTAATCAAACTCATTACCTGTGGAGGAGAAGGATCCTGGTTGCTGCTAACTCGTTTAGCAGATTTTTAACCTCTATTCTCTTCAAAGGGGGTGGAGATTCCCAAAGGAGGAGACGTCCATGACTTCTCATTAACAACTGGATAAGTGAATCATAATAATCCTCCTAGGCCTGCTTCTGGAGACACAAACATCACAATTTTTAATAACAGACACAAAAAATGTTTACAGCTTACTCATTTTTATCTAAACAAACATCATTATTCCATAAAGTACTCAGTTAAATACAGCATCACTTAAAACCAAAGGCTTTATGCCTTAAGAAGCCTAAACCACAACCCAATTTCAAGCCACTTTCTGCAGTACAAACAGGCGAGCCACATCAGCTGGGGAGAGAAAATCCTTCTTACTGGCCACCAAGGCCAGTTGCTACCACTTTATCCCGTAAGTACTGCAGAAGAAAGCAGCAGAGTGAAAGCCGTATGGGGAGAGAAGTGAAACCAGGGTGATGGGCACTCAGTCCACTGTCTGGTCTCTGTTTCTAATGCAGAACTTTGTCCAGGCAGGAAACACACAGGGACAGACAGAGGCAGATGGCTGGATACTAAGGCTGATCATGTGAATATCATGATATCAGACTAGAAATTGTATTGTGTTGTAACATAAGTGTTGTCTTTTACTGATTTAAAGGCTGTCTTGCAGTAAAACCACAAAATTTTCTTAACTTAACAAACTGCTCTAGCTCCTTTAATATTTGCCTTTATCTACATAGCCATTATATTACCACTAAAGATTTTTTGTTAGAAATCTCACTGTGGTAATATTTTGTAGAAGCAATAATAGTCAGCCTTATAATAATGTCAAAATATTGAAATTGAGGTATTTAGTCAAAAATATAGTTCTTTTTTTTTTTCCATACCACCCTGTTGTGAGAACATTTAGTCCACTGTAGTGTTAAAAGATAACACTTCGTATATCGTGTTTCACCATGCAGCCTTAAAAGATACTAAGCTGTGATTTCTGCTCTGTATCGTCCAGCCCTGCTGGATAAAATGAAGCTTTTAATGTGTTGAAAATATATTGAGAATTCAGTACAGTAAATATCTAATAATCCTTTTCCTGTCACTGGGTAGCTGTGTGTAAATGCATGTTGTTGAGTGAATGACACAGTCAGATATTAACACCAAGTATTTAATTAATACTAACTACAAAAATGAAGGCTTCAACAAAAGAGAAAAAACACACACAAGTGTTCTGTATATGTGTATTAAACATTAACAAAATTTAAAATGGTAACAAAACTTGCAGGTGATACATTTTTATTATTAATACTATAAGATTTTTTTCTATTTACATTTCAGTTTTATATGTCACATTTCTTTAAAGTGCTAATTTCAAGTTGGAATTTTTAATTATTTATTCTAAAATCAGGATCAGTGTAAATTGTTTTCTCACATGGAAAAAGATACGAGACAGCATTTAGGGTAATTTCTCACGCATAAATAGCTATGAGCCTAATTTGAGTTGATTTGGGTTGTTAGGTTTATGGCCTAAATGTGCTGCTCAGTGTTTGACGGTAAAGATTTGACTGTCCACAGAAATGTAAAGACACCATTCAGCTGGTAAAAGTCCCCATATGGTAACACTGTAAACTGGTCTCTGAATCTGATGAAACAATTAACCTCTTACTCCAACCCCCCTCTCTAATTAAAAAAAAAAAGTTGTATTTTTTTATATTTTGAATGTTAAAAATAACACTAAAAATCAATCTCTGATGAAAAATTAATTTGCGTAAACACTTAACAACAGGAAACTGTTAAAATGTTAAGCCTTAGCTCCCCCAAAAAATATAATTTTATTAGTATTAAAACATTACATTAGCTGATGTCTTATCTTTCTTGCAAGAAAAAAAAAAACATAAAAAACAAGAAAACTGGTAACGCTCTAAGGGAAGTCCAGGCTGTAAATGTGCACAATATTCCACATTATATACATGTCATTTCAGAGTGCACTCCAAGTGACGCAGTGTCAAATCTGTGTGACAGATTTAGGTGAACGCTGGCGAAGGGAGCCCTGCGTGGGGAGAGCGGCTTAGGGCTGACTCAAGCAGCCAGTACAAGATCTCCAGCAGGCAGAAAGGAGCCCTGCTCACCGCGAAGCCGCTGCCCATCCAGCCCACCAACACTGACAGCCAAGCAATAACCTGACACCATTGCCATCTTCTGACTACAGTCACACATGACTCTCTGTGTCAGCTTCTTACACATGAACTTCATACTAAGTTGGGGGCCGTTGCATTTTGCAGAGTCTGCCAAGAACACAAAGCAAAGGCGAAATTTTAGAACTGTACAAGGAGCAGAGTAAATGCAGTCAGCAAAGTTAAAAAAATATATATGAGCAAATCTTATTATCTGCAGACTGATTTTGTCTGGAAACTTAATGTTGTACTGAGCTTGAACTGATGAGCACTGAAAAACAGCATGAGACACACACAGTATGTGAAGATTTCATATGTGGAGTGAATGCTTCTCTTTATTTTTAATGTAATGTCTCCCCCTTTTGGAGGCTTTCAAAGTTCAAATGTAGAGGACAGCAATTTTTAGTGACAATTAACAGTCACTTTCACATAGATCAGAATTTCAAGATATAAATAATTTGATCATATCAGACCATTCATAGTTTTAAAGTGTTCATCTTAGTTTTTGGATCTCTCAGAGAGATTGGGGTTTTATGTACCATTTGAAGCGTGTGTAGTGAATATTGTACCCAAATGTTTTAGTATTATCTAAAATCATATGAATATGGAGGTATTCCTAATTTAGCAATTAAAAAGATGTCCTAGTTTCCTTTATTTTGATCATATTCTGTGTTCTGACTAGATTTTAAAAGTGCGTTTTTTTCTAAGAGCTGGCTGCTGGTAGGTTTATTCTCAAATCTGTGAGATCCCTGACATCTAGTGGACAAAAGTTAGACTGCTTCCAGAGAAGCACAGTGCTGTTGTACTGCAAGTGTTAAATGGCCAATTAATTTTGCATTCACCTTACATATAAAGTTCCAGACTGTATAGTCAGATACAACTCGAGAAAACTTTTTTGTGCAGTTTAAATAAACTTGTGCTTTAATGGGGATGAAATATGCAACATTTGGCCAGCATGCATCATTTATATGCTAACTGTGGATTATGGATTTATGTACCAAGTTCTGGATCGGCAGTTCTTAAAGACAGAAACTTTGTTTTGCTTTAAATAACCAAGTGAGCCTTATAGAGTTGCATTAAGTCATCTTATGTTCACAGTATATTATTTGAAGAGGTTCAATACAAAACAAGCATTGGTCTCTATAAGTTTTGTGGTACCATGACTCAGCAAAGTTACAACAGACCTGAAAACAACATTTTATACTAAATTCTTGATACAGCATAATTACTGGAGTAATATCCATTGAAAATTAATAGATTTAAATTGAACAAATGTATTTTTATATTAATCCATCACCTTGAGAAGATAAGGTAATTTTGGATGATGCCAAAAACTGTCCACAAACTGTCTAGTAGAATATTCAGTAAAAAACTGTTGAACATAGCACTAAAGCGAGAGCCAGTACAGCTGGAGGTGAAAGTCTGCCAGAATTAGTACAAGAGAGTGTTGTGGGGTCAAATCCAAGATTGGATATTTTGAAAGTAATTGAGGCCAAGAAGTTGCTAAAATGAGGAAGGTTTATACAGCAGCTATGGGCCAATAACTGTTAATTACTAAGACATCCAGGTTATAGACTTAATAAATGTAGTATTCACAGCATTTGGAGAGTTACCTGAGAAAAAGGAGCAGAGCTGCTGGCAGCCAAGCAATTAAAAGCATATTTTTTAGAGTCAAAGCAGCTGGTGAAGGTCTTGGCAGGGTCTAATGAATGTTAGTGTCATATTTACCTGACTTGTTCAAGTTAAATTTTAATACAGCACACATGACATAATGTAAATTTAAAAGAGTTATCACTCATCATTCTCAATCTAAAAAGACTCCCAATGATTTGGGTCAACAAGGCCGAAAGCTTGTTAGCTTCAGTTGAACTAAAGAAGGCTGACTTTTTTTCCTTAGCAAAACCAGCAGTATTTTGTATCCTTATCTTTTTTTATGCAGTTCCTATCCAAGATTATATGTGATATGGAATCATTATAGTGACCAGTAAATCTTTCAATCCACATTTGCATCTTTTTCAACTGCCTTGCACATAAAATTTATAATTTAATAATTTAAAAGAAAACAGAAAAGAACTACTGTTTTTGGTACATCTCACCAAAGAACTGCAGACTGCCTAACACTGTTAATCAATAATCAATTGGCCTTGTGCAAAATGAAAGAAATGTATATTGATCTGCTGAAAAAATCCTGTTTTTATCATCTAAATTAGAAAAAAAAAACCCTACAACTTCTACGACTTGGATCTCATGGTGATATTGTTGAAAATGCTTTTTGAAGGAAGTGTGATTAATAATTTAGGTAGGTTGTACATGGAGAGTATCTCTTCACAGATATTTGAACCCCATCCTCACTTAACCAGTAATGTATGCAGATGAATTTGTGAATACTGAAGTAAAAGTTAGTATCCAGGCTGAAGTTAAAAAATGAAATCATAGTGTTCTCACTGATATTCCGCATATTTTTAGAATATCTGAGTAAATAAGGATATCTGCAGTTATAATCCAAAGCAAACATAGGAATTATCTATGACAGAAGCCTGAGAGGTAACACCCTTACTAAAAACTAATTAAATTGTGAAGAAAAGGGAAAAGTAAACTTTATTAATACTACTAGGAAACTTGTTTGGCGGTCACCTGATCACAAACAAACTAGAAATGAAAGACTCATATACAAATACAAACAACATCAATACAGGCCAAGAGGAGCCATAGCCATTGGATTAAAAAAAAAAAGAAAAAAAATATCAATGTACATTATACATATTAATTAATTTTTTAAAAAGGGTCTGTCGTGTGATAACAACAAGTGATGTACAGTTACAAAGAACACAAAACAGGCAATAAATATGAAGTGAAACCTTAGAAATGAATGTCTGAAAAAAAAACGCAATATGTGAACCAAAGCCTTCAAGATGCTCATCTGTGGCTTGGTAATTATAAGGAGCATTTCAAAGAGGTTGCATTAATTAATACTTAGCTGATCAACAGAAGATTCACAGATAAATATAGTTCATTTTAATTTATTGTTTCAGTATTTTAATTCATTTCATTCTTATTTTGTTTGCTTGTTTGTTTGCTTGTTAGTTCATTTGCAAACATGTTTACTATTCCCTGGTCCTGAGGAGCTCCTGTTTTTTGTCCATGCATTAAAAAAGTAAAATATTTTTAGGATTTGGACTGTTGGTTGTACAAAACGACCAAATTGAAGGAATCACTATTGGGCTTTAAGACATGGCTTTTTATCATTCTTTTAACATTTATGAGACTAAGAGATTAATCAATGACAAAACTACCCTCTGGCAGCAGTTTTACACTCAGCACATTCTCTCTAATCTTCATGTTTTGTAGTTTAATACATTTGGTTTGGACTTTCCTGATTCTTTTCTTCAAAACCTTCTCGAATGAATCAGAGGTCATTCAAAATGGCCACAGAATCAAAGTTTAATATGGACATTTAAGTAAGAATTCCAAAAAGGTCAACAGGTTACAGGTTACTCCAGCAAACAACAGCATTAAATGAGGCCATAAAACTCCATTGAATACTTTTTTTGAAGTCTCCCACTAACTTCACAAGACTTGACCTGTTACATTCCCGAGGAAAACTGTTACACAGTGTTAGCATCTTCAAGGCAGTGCAGTGTAGTTAGACTCATATTCTGATAAAAAAAATTCAAATTTTCCATGAACGTAATTAAGTTTTTAGATAATATTGTGACTGAAATTATCAGTAAGAAACAACACAGGTAACAGAGCTACTGACTGTACTGACTTTACCTTCATGTATCAAACCAAGTGACATTAACTCTTAGCTTTTAACTATCGTTTTCTCTAACATGTCAGCTGTCTACAACCAGCGTAACAAGATGACGTTTGTCTTTCTTCAAACTACGGCATTTAATCACAAGTCAAACACAGACCCTGTTTAACAAAGCAGGTGCTTTTCACTCACCGAAATTTGAACACATGTCTGACTCCCTCAAGCACTTTTTTAGCCAAGTTCTTGTCCAGATGGGTAAGAAACACGTTTCGAGGATGATTACCTGATGCGACCCTGTCATTCGAATACGGTAACCGGAAGTGACAAAGATTCTTGCTGTTGTCGTGAAATACGTCCTGACTTCACTCCACCTGGGAGCATTAATAATTTAACGATAATACAGTGTGTCGAAATAGGCTCTATACATTGACACTGTCATTTGTTTGGTAGATTTGAAATATGCCTCAAAGTTTTAGATGAGGGAGAAATATCTGGGGGTAAGATTCGGACCATATAATGTTAATTTGGGGGCTACCAGTGCAGTAGAGAATGGGTTGAGATGGCATCCAAGAAAAAAAGGAAGTAAACGAAGTCTTTTACGTGTTAACTTACCACTTGCGCTTGGTGAACCCCTCAGGTAAGGGTAACAAAGTGACCTCAACACCAGCATACGTTCAGACATGGGCCTTGTCTTCATATATACATTACAGTATACAAATTTCAGAACTTTTTCATGAAAAGGCAACACCAAACATATTATCTTGTAGTAGCTTGATTTT